>OVAN01011329.1:0-14810 GCA_900406275.1 Anastatica hierochuntica
ATGATAGATGAAGACGATAGAGACAGGAGACACTAGAGGAAGAACAGAAGATGAAATCGCAAGAACATACCTTCGGAGATTGGATATTTGCGTCGCCGGCGGAGCAGAAAAGGAAGAGAATCGGCGACGAGAGGCGAGGCGGCTGCTTTGGTCGGAGAAATCCACTGATTTCGCCGGAGAAGAAGAAGAATTGGTCGGAGAGAGAGAGAGAGAGAGATGTGAAGAGATTCCGTAAAAAACGGTTCTTCGGTAGGATACCGAAGGAACTGTCTCTTACGATTTTCTTTTTTTTTTATTTTTTTAAAATCACAAATGGGCTTAGAACCCTTCTTAGAGCCCGCAATGTATATGCTCTAAGATCTTGAAACCATGTGATATGATTGTAGTACATATTTTGAAAAATGATCTGGTCAAAATAGTAGTAGTAGTTTTGACTTGAGCTTTTTTTTAGTAACAAAATAAAGCGTAACTAGTAAAACTTTCTCTTTATGATTCCGCAGAGGGGTTTTTCATTTTATGAGTGGTGGAATACTGTGGTTTTGAAACATATTTAGTTAGTTAAATAATAATGTTTGGAGATATGTATTTTTCTAGTTCTTTTAAGAACAAAAACTTATTTTCTAGTTCTTGTCTAGTTTTTTTAAGAACAATAACAATGTTTAGTTAGACAAAGGAATGTTATAATTGGTGCTTTTTGGTAAACGTGGAATGTTTTTTATCGGTTATATAAATGATTTTATCAATTACAAGCGAATTCTACGGCTTGTATGGTTCTTTTGGTTCTGGAACAAAAAAAGAAATTTCGAAATAAACGAATGTGTAAATTAGTGATTTTTTCGTCCGTCTAAATTGTGTTTTTGTCATTATATTTGTGTTTTCCTCGATTCGGAAGCGAGTTCCACAATCATTTTGAATTTAAAAATATTTGACTTTAAGATATACATTTCTATTTTAACCTCTAATCAGGGTTATTTGGACAATTTTATATTTTTTCAAGAATTTTGTAATGAGATTTTTATCCAGGTTTTAATATTTGTCTTTTTTGTGTGTGTGTGGTCAAAAATATAATCTGCTGAAAATTAACGAAATCTAATTGGATGGAAATTTAAAAAAGTGGATAACAAAAAGGTGTAATGAAAACTGATTGGATGAAAATAATAACAGTGGATAAATAATAAAGCAAAACCCTTGTAGATAAATAGTTACTGTCTGAGTTTGTTCTTGTCCTTTGGACATTGCCGCTTCGCCGGCACTAGTTTTCCTGATTCCTTGTCACTTCTTCTTCTTCCTCCTCCTCTACAATTATTTAATCTTCTTGCCAATTTCTTTCAATGGACACTGAAGTAAAGCAAGAGAAATTACCAGCTGCTCCTTCTCCGGCTGGATTTCCGCGGGAAAATAATGTGACTGTAATCGATCTCGGCAGCGATGACGACTCCGACTTGGAGAACCAAGGAAACGCCGGTGCAAAGAGGGCAAGAGACTGGACATTGGAGGAGAAGAAAGATGCGAAGAAAGCAACAGGGGATGAGTTTGCGCTAGTGTTGCATCAAGGATCCGGCCAAACAACTCCGCCGCCGCCGCCGCCGCCTCCGTCATCGGGAATGTCTTCCGGTGGTGTTGGTAGTTGTAAGCAGTTTTGGAAAGCGGGGGATTATGAAGGAGCACCTGATGGTAATTGGGATATGTCTTCAGGTAAAAAAAAAAAACCAAAAAGTCATTTTCTTGTTCCTTAAAGTTTGGAATGTTGGATTGGAACAAGACCTTTGAAACAATCTTTGTCCAAATATTTAGGCATATGCTGTTTCATTGTCTAATTGTGTCTCAGGTGGGTTTGATCATGTAAGAGTCCATCCCAAGTTCTTACATTCTAATGCTACTAGTCACAAATGGGCTCTTGGAGGTATAATTTTGGATAATTATTAATCAAGAGAATTTGCCTCTTTCTTTAAAAAGCTAATCTGTTTCTTTTCTTTATGTTCTGTTGTGTAGCTTTTGCTGAGCTTTTGGACAATGCTTTAGATGAGGTGGGGGGTTTAGTTTCTTCGACTTTGCAGACTGAAAGCGCATTGAGCTTCTGCTTTGTAGTAATGTTTTTTTCTCATTGATATTAGGTTGTCAGTGGAGCTACTTATGTTAATGTAGACATGCTCGAAAACAAGAAAGAAGGAACCAGGATGTTATTAATTGAGGGTATACATTTTTATTTAGCATATCTCAATTGAATCTCTTTCCTGTTTTGTCCACTGCTCGATCCTCATTTACGAGCATCCTAATGCAGATAATGGGGGCGGGATGGATCCTGATAAAATGCGACAATGCATGTCACTTGGATATTCTGCCAAAAGCAAAATCGCAAACACCATTGGACAATGTAATTAATCTTTGTCAACTCTAGTGAGATACTTTTATCATATGTTTGCATTGCAAGAAGACGCTTAATTCATTTTACATTTTAAAGATGGCAATGGATTTAAGACTAGTACAATGAGACTTGGAGCTGATGTCATTGTATTCTCGCGTTGCCGTGGAAAGGATGGAAAGAGGTTAGTTGTTTATTACCAAGTTGGTACCCTTTCCGCTGAAGATTATGATCGACAGCTAAAGCTATAGTTTACTTTACTTGATGTTGGTTTTAGCTCTACACAGAGTATCGGGCTCCTATCATATACATTCCTGCGGAGCACAGGAAAGGAGGACATCGTTGTACCCATGGTAATCTTTCTTTGCTTCATTGTTTGCGGTTCATCATTGTGACTTAGCTTTGCATTTTTTTTACTGTCCGTACATTTCTGCTAATGCCATAAAAGGTTGTTTCATGTCCACTGCATAAAATTTTATACCAAGGTGAATGTTTTATGCTTATATTTATATTTTATTGTGATGTGATTTAATTGACCAGCTAGACTACGAAAGAAGAGACCAAGAATGGAGTAAGATAGCCAGGTCTTCACTTAGTGATTGGGATAAAAATGTGGAAACAATAATTCAGTGGTCGCCGTTCTCTAGTGAAGACGATCTTCTTCGTCAGGTAATCTTTCACTTTGTTCAGTGCAATTGCTAACTCACTTATTCATACTACGAAATTTCCATGGGATCTTTTATTACCACGTAGATGCAAAAATTAGAGTATGTTATAATGATCATTTCGCTGTATATATGATCTGGATATTGTCCTCTATCACTCATTTAATGTGGCTTACCCTTTTACGTTTTTTATTTGCAAACATGTACCCTAATATGTTGCAGTTTGATCTAATGAATGATCGTGGTACACGGGTAATCATATATAACCTCTGGGAGGATGACCAAGGGAAGTTAGAACTTGATTTTGACGCTGATCAACACGTATGTGTTTTTATCGATGAGTGTTTCTGGACTATTATTGACTGAGATGTTGCAGAACCCTTTTTTATGCGAAACATTTTGTTTATCTGCAGGATATCCAACTTAGAGGCGCCAACCGAGATGAGAAAAACATTAAAATGGCTTCTCAGTATCCTAATTCTAGGCACTTCCTAACCTACAAACACTCACTAAGGGTATAAACATTTATTTCCCATTATATTTCATTTGCTATCGCAGTCAAAAGCAACTAAGATTTTTCTCCGGCTAAACTATCACTAGTCAGTCTCATGCTAGTTATGACTAATCGCTTTTGAGAGTTTCCTATATTGATGAGATGGTGCGAGGATACCAAAAGCTTTGAATAAGAGTATATGATTGTGAATCTTTTAAAATTTTGCTGCATGTACTTGTATTTTTTATATTATGTTTTAGAAATTCATTTCTCACATCTTTTTGACATCTTCCTAGAGTTATGTATCAATCCTCTACCTAAGAATTCCACCTAGTTTTCGTATCATACTGCGAGGGAGAGATGTTGAGCACCATAGCATAGTGAACGACATGATGCAGACTGAGCAGATCACATATCGACCTCAGTATGGTGCCGATTCATATTCAAATGTACGTTTTAACTACTTAACTAGACGAGCCTTCTCATATTTCCATTTTTAGCAAGCCAGGATCTTGTAGTTATGACTTTGGAGCTGGTTATTTTTATTTACCAGGTGTCTGCCGTTGTTATTATTGGATTTGTGAAGGACGCAAAACATCACGTTGATGTTCAAGGCTTTAACGTCTACCACAAAAATCGACTTATCAAGGTTTCCTTCTTCTTAAAATGGCGTTTTTTTTGCTTGCAGATATTTTCCATAATTGGAAATTCATATATTCATGTCTTGTTTTATTAGCCCTTTTGGAGGATATGGAATACAGCAGGCAGTGATGGTCGCGGGGTCATAGGTATTGTTTTTGTCTAGAATTAGTATTTTGTTCCGCTTACTTTACGTGAAGATATAATGCCCGTTTCTTCTGCTAATAGGTGTTCTTGAAGCTAATTTTGTTGAGCCTGCTCATGATAAGCAAGGGTTTGAGCGAACAACAGTTCTCTCTAGACTCGAATCTCGGCTTATTCTAATGCAGAAGATTTACTGGTCTGATTCTTCTCTCATGTTGTTCTAAAATAACGTTTATGTAACCTTGACTTGGATGTCTCGTTACTAATAATGTTTTACTATGTTTCTTCCATATCAGGAACACAAACTGCCACAAAATTGGCTACGCGCCCAGGCGAGACAAAAAGTCTTTTGCCGGTAATATTTACAGTGTCTTTATTTGTTTTTAACCTCCACACCGAGTTTCAATGAGATTTAAACTTGTAGAAAACAATCTTCTTGAAAAGTTTTTATTGGATTTGTAGAATCATCACGAGAAAATGCTCATGAGGGATATGATCCGTCAGGCATCCGAACTCCAACTTCTGACAATTTTGACTCAAGCTCAAATCCAAATCATAAAGGGGACAATGGTGTATACACTGCAGGGAAAGATGGTGCACAGGTAAACACTCATACCAAAATCTAAAACTAAAGAAGTTACCGATCTCTCATCTTTCTTCTTGGTATCTTCAGTCATTACAGGAGGAGCTGCGACGTGAGAAAGAGCGCAGCAAGGCACTTGAAGTTGAGGTACGGTTCCTAACTCTCTCTCTACAGTTTGCTTGCAAACCTGATGGATTCCAACATATGTTGATTTAGGTTAATTTAGCAAGGGTAAGAATAGAAGAAATGAGGAAAGAGAATGAGAGTCTAATTGCGATATTCTCAGAGGAAAGAGACCGACGTGATGTGGAGGAAGAAATTCTGAGAAAGAAGCTAGAGGTTTGTTCCCTCGGTTCATATGCATTATTCTCCATTGTCATATGTAATCAGTTGTATTCCTCATCTTCCAATAAAGCTAAAACATTCATTGCAGGATGCATCAAACACGATCGATGAGCTGTTGAATAAGATTAAGCAGCTGGAGAGATCTAATCGCCCGATCTGGAGAGACGTTAGACGTTGAAACTTGCATATATGTGGAGGTTTAAAGTATGAAAAGGTATTCTCTGTTTGATTTGTGACATGACTTCATCTGATCACTTTCTTGCATTTGGTTAGATACATGTTGTAGATTAGTGTAATTGGTGGGGGGAAATTTATAACATCTGTGTTAGGCCTTTGATTGGTATATTTGTTTTAATAAACTTATCTCTAGCTCTAGCTGTTGTTGTTTGAGTGAACATTAGAGATTTCTATGTAATAACCAAACAGAATAAGTAATAATCTTGTATTAGTATTTTATTTCCATACCATTACTATATAAGAATTTATCTTTGCTTGATTTGATGTCAGGAGGTTTCAAAACTACAGTTTTTAATATTTTCTTCTTTTTCTCAAAAAGAGAAAGTGTGTGTGCTTTTAGTAAGGGTCAACCAAGGATCTTTCAAGAAAAATAAAATAAGAATATGAAAATATAAATATAAAATGAAGAGAAAGGGCATGGGGAAAAGGTTTGAGAAAGCAGACCAAAGCTCTGCAGAAAAACTCTGCTGTATCAATGACACATTGTGTTGTGTCTGTTAAAGCCAAAAGAAAAAAAGAATGCCTTCTTTGTAGTGTCTCATTTATTGCCCATTCCCAGACAAAAATTACCAAATAGTATCAAAAATAGAGGATACAATTCTTTAAATCTTTTCAAAACTTTTGAAAAACTCAATCTCTTTTTGAACTTTCAAAATATGCAAAATTTGTTCATATTTTTATTAGAAGGATTCGTAAATATGTCCTGAGCGAAAAAAATTGCAACAAAAGAGTCAACTTTGGAGCTTTTCCTTCATCTTTGCCAGTCAAATATGACTACTACTCTCTTGTGTTTCGCCTTTTCGGCTTATGCTTCCATCTGTTGGTTTTGGCTTTTGTTTGGCTTTACTTTCATGTTTAGAATCGATTTCCAATGTTTCTATTTTTCTATCTCGAAAGTCAAAATATAATTACTTCAAATTTCTTCAGTTTCTTCTATTTTTCGTCTTATAATTCCTTACTTTCTTTTCCAAAGTTTTAATTATTAATTTATCAAATCCATTTTACGGTTCTTTACTTTTTCTATACAAACAACAATCTGCAAGTATTGGCTAGTAAGAAAACTAGCTTTTGATTTTATCTTAGAGCATCCTCAATTTCATCCAATATAATACTAATAAATTTAATATCTTTAATTTTGTAGTTAGCTTTTTACTATAAAAATATGTAGATTAATAATATAGTTACAATTGTATTTGGACGGTCCAAAAAAGGTTAAAAAATAAATAAAAAATTGTTGCATATGGAACAAAATCATATGATACGCTCAGATTTTCGGATATGAAAAGTGTTTATACTTCGGCCTAAAACCTCATCATCTATTAGGATAACTACTATATATGCAAAATTAGGCTAAATAATCATGAAAGCATCATTATTTAAATATACTAGTTAGTTGGCCTGCATAATATGCGAATATTAAACTTTTATAAATTTAGATTTGATATATTGAAATTTTTGACTTTCAAAATTTTTAACTTATATGATATTTTAGTTGTACCAAAGTCGCAAACTTTTCTCTATCTGTTTTGGAGCTCATGTGGTTTGTTTTCTTTTGTTTTGATGTTTAAACTTAAATTCTCTTTGGTTCCGATTTATTTTAATATAATCAAATGTTTAAAAAATGATATCTTAAAATTTTTGAATTTTAAACATGTAATTTTTATTTAGATGATACATTATTATATGAATTTTAAAATAGAGTAGTGCTTATTCTATTTGGCATATCCTGCAACAAAAAAATATTTTACAGATTTTAAAATTTGACCCGCAAAAAATATAATGATTAATACCATGTTACTCCATTTAGCATGTCTTGCGTAAGATTGAATATTTTACAGATGTTGACATTTGACCCCGCTAGAAACTATAATATTAAATTTTAAATTGTTTTATTCAAAACTGCAAATGTCGATTCATTATTTAGTAAATTTATTTTTTGTATAGTTATCAAAAAGTAGAAGATATGACACTTTATTAGTTCATAACTTTTTATGATTTTTTTTAATAAATCAACATATCCAATATCTTAATAATTATTTAAATATAATAAATTTTATATAAAATGTATAATTGATTTATTGAGTAACATTAGTGTGAGAGATCAAACTCACCTCTTAGATTTCGTGAATAGTGTTTAGGTTTAGGGAGAGACAATGTGGGTTGAATCCCGTAAGAACTTGTTGAATGAATGCTTACTTTTATTGAGATTGATAAATGATACAGCGAATACAAAGAGGTTTAGAATCACAAAAGGTAAAAGAAAGAAGAGTTTTTCTATCTTTATCAATGATTTGCTGAATACAAAGATAATCGAAAGTAGTTTAAGTGTTTCTAGGTTGAGATGAGTTGAAGAAGAGTCTTGTTCGCCTTCTCTTCCTCTTATATAACTCTTTTCCTCGTTAGAGAGCTGTTGTAACGACTCCGAGATCTCCTCCTCGATTTCCAGAATGTCCAACAGCTCGTTTGACTAAGTCTATCCTCGTCTTTCCTTGCTCGAGACCTGCCTCGTCAGCTCCTTGCTTGACGAGACCTGGACCTCTTCTGTTTCGACGAAAGCTCTAGGATCCTCCTCTGCCTTTGCTTCAGGTTGAGTTAGCCTTTGGGGGACTTGTTATGGGCCCTTTCCCTAGTTGATCATTTCTCTATGAGGCCTTAATCATAGGTTGAACTTCTTCGGCAGGCTCTTCAACTAATGGGCCAGATTCAGGCCCAACAATTAAGGATAACTAAGATTTGTTAAGATAAATATTTTTTGAATATTTTATATATTAATTTCGTTTTATTATTTATTAATTTCGTTCATGTATAAAAAATAAAAATAAATTTATTAATAATTTTTTATTAATCAAATAGTTCATTAAGGGCAACATATTAATCAATCAGTCCAACTTTTAATCTGATACAAACTAACTTCATACTTAATATATAAGAAGACTTTCTAACAAGACAAAAGGGATGTAAGTTGTATTATTTCCGATTTTGCCTCTCCTCCCTACTCTCACACTCCCCCACTCTCATACATACATAATAGTCCGTCTACATGAAACAATCTTTATATTTTTCGTTTTATGTTATACAGTTAACAATTTTTAATTTTTAGTTTATAAAATGGTTCAACTATTCTGTAATTAGCGATGTCTTAACATTTTATGTTGTTGCATTTAATTATATAATGTGTAATTATGCAATGCATCTGCATAATTACCATTCTCCATAATTTTTCACTTAACAACTAGTAGATTGTGTAATTATGTAATACACTCGCAAGTTAACCCAATATAATTAGTAAACAATGTCATTATTAAGTACTATTTATGTATAAGTAAATTGAAAATTACATTTGTTTAACGGTTAATTTTGTAAGATTTTTGAAAACAGTTGAATTTTGTTTAACAATTGATTTTGTAAGCTTTGGTTGACTAGCCATCCTACCCACATTAATTAAGTTTATAGCAACTAAAAAATTCATAATGTTTTCAAAATTCAAAATTTTATGACGATTTTTCCCTTTTCAATTCATAGACATGTTGCAACAAATAAACGGTCTATTTATTGCTTAGCATAGTTTTCTCTTCTTTCAATTTTTTGTTTAGATCGCTTCTTCTCAAAACTTTATGATGTGATACTTTTAACATTACCAAATAAAACTGTGAACCCCAATCACATTTCTTCCCCCTTGATGTTTGGTTATTTGTGAAATTAATAGACGCGCGAAAATAGACAGTCTATTTAAAAGTAGTCTATTGCCTTACTTTTTATACTATTTTTATGGAAGTTAAATTTTTGTGATAAATAGACATACTATATAAAAATAAATCGTCTATTTAAATAGTGTACAATTCCTTACACGTTACAACATTTGTCGTGTATTTGCAAAATATATATATCCGTTTCGAAAAATTCAAAATACGTTAGAAAGAGAGAAAAAAATCTACTTTTTTCTTGTATTTACAATTTCGTTTGGATATATGTATAAACTTGTAGAGCCATTTGAAGTTTTGTGGGATGTAAGGGCAAATAAAATAACCCACTCTCTCAAGAAGGAGAGAGTGATCCACAATTGAGCCAAAAATTACTAATAATCTAAATAATCTAAGGGTTAGGCTATAAGCTTAAATAGTAGAGCATATATGAATATCCCACAAAGTTACCCTATATATATTTATATATTTAATAGATAATTATGTAGTTATGTTTTTCCTTATTAGATCAGGATTTACCATTGTGTATAAATACTAAACTACTTTATGATCAATAGAAGACATTCTACGTAACCTGATCGGAGACTTCATCTTCTCCTTCATACAAACCCTAATTCAAAACCTTGTTTCTTGAATCTCAAGAAACTTGGAATCTCCAAATCCTACTTCTATTTCATCGTCTAATCCTTCCTCTATCACTACTACACCTACGATAAACACTAATCCATATCTTTTACATCCCTCAGACAACTCTGGTGCTTTGATTACTCCGGTCCTACTTAGAGGAGATAATTACGTCGAATGAGCCACAAAACTTTATAACTCTTTTCAAGCCAAACAAAAGTTGGGCTTTATCAATGGTTCGATCATAAAACTAGCTGAAGAACCCGAGCTTTCAGCTTGGTTAGCGACGAACTCAATGAATGTAGGCTAGATTCGTACGTCTATTGATCCCAAAGTGCGATCCACAATTACTTTTGTACCCGATGCTCATATATTATGGACCAATCTTCAACGTCGCTTATCGGTTAAAAACGGGGTCTATATTCATCAGGTTCAGGATCAAATCGCAAACTGTAACCAAGATGGACAGTCTGTCCAAGACTACTATTGGCGACTCTCAAAACTTTAGGAAGAGCTCTCCAATTTGCATATCACGTGCTTTTTTCTTGTGAAGCTTCGACAGACATAAAAAAGAAGTGTGAAGATATTCAGGTCCATAAATTTCTTTTTGGACTTGATGAATCACGTTTTCGTAACATTCGTTCTCAGATTATTGATGAGCACCCGCTTCCGGATATTAACAATGCTTACTCTCGTGTTATTCGTGAAAAACAACACAATAACATTACTCGCGCGAAAGAATATAAAGTTGAAGCTATTGGATTCTCGGTCCAATCTAATATTCATAAGATAGATTCTCAACAAGCACTTGTTGTTACAACAAAGAGTAGAGATCCAAATAGATTTTGCAACCATTGTTCTCGTAAAGGTTATGATATAAGTGAATGTTTCCTTCTCCATGGCTATCCCGATTGGTGGTACAAACAAAAGAATAATTCAGCTGCAGTAGGCAGCACGTTCGGGGCTGGACAGCGTGGTGGTCTCTCCTCTGCCTACGTGAACAGAGGACGAGGGCGAAGTAACTCCGCAAGACCTGTCACCATTATGGCCGCAAATACGACAACCTCTAACTCTTCTGCTCCTACCTTAAACAACGGACATATTGCGCAACTTCTCCAGCTCCTTCAAACATCTGGTACAACCGTCACATCTGAGAAACTTTCTGTTAAAACAATACTTATTGATGTGATAATAGATACAGGAGCATCGCTTCACATGACGGGAAATTTATCTCTTCTTATCGACGCTTATGATATTCTACCATCGACTGTAAAGTTTCCTGATGGTCGTCATTCTCGTGCCGTGAAGAAGGGGACAATGCCTCTTAGTAGAAACTATTGTCTTCGAGATGTGTTTTATGTTCCCGATTTCAATTGCACCTTGATTTATGTGTCTCGATTGCTTAAGCAAATTGGATGTATTACAATTTTCACTAACACTTTGTGTGTCTTGCATAACCGTTTTATGAAGACCCTGATTGGAACGGGTGAAGAACGTGAGGGAGTTTATTACTTTACTGGGGTCACGGCTGCAAGTGTACATCGCACTGATTTTAAGAACGCTTCTACATCAGAGTTACGACATCGAAGGCTAGGACATCCTTCTTTTTGGGTTTTATTGACTTTACCTATTTTAGATAAATTAAGGTTTGATTCTGAACAAGCATCTACTTGTGAGATTTATTTTCGCGCTAAACAAACGCGCAAGATTTTTAATGAGAGTTCTAATAAAGCTACTGAACCATTTTCTTTAATACATTGTGATGTTTGGGAACCGTACCAGACACCATCTTCGTTCGGTGCTAAGTATTTTTTGACAATTGTGGATGACTACTCACGTGATGTATGAGTTTATTTGATGTTGGAAAGATCCGAGATTGCTTCACTGCTAAAACAATTTTTTGCCTATTGTGAAAGACAATTTGGAAAATCGGTCAAAAAGATACAGACCGACAATGGAATGGAATTTCTCGTGCTATCATCTTTCTTTAAACAACAAGGCAAAGAACATCAAACATCTTGTATCGACACGCCTCAACAGAATCGATGTGTAGAAAGGAAACATCATCATATACTCAATGTTGCTTGGGCCTGTCTCTTTCAAGTTCGTCTTCCTAACATATTTTGGGGAGAAAGTGTACTCGTTGCTCCTCATCTTATCAACTACACACCATCTCAAGTCTTACATGCTAAAAGTCCTTATGAGATACTCTTTGGGAAGAAACCTAACTACGACTCACTACATGTATTTCGATGTCTTTGTTTTGCTCATCGGAAATCTCGAGACAAGGATAAATTCGGAGATGGGAGTAGAAGATGCATATTTTTGGGATATCCTTACGGTAAGAAGATTAGGTTGTTGTATGATATCGACCAACAAGAATTTTTTCTAGTCAGGATGTTGTATTTTCTGAGAATAAGTTCGCAGGAATTGTGACGGAAGAGTATGTCACGCCGCCCGCAAACTATTATGATTCTGCTTGTGATGACTGGTTGTTACCTACTTCGACATTCAGGGGGAGTTCACAACCACTATTAACGCAAGCTTCACAACAAATGAACTCACGATCGGGGTCCATATTCCTCTGGTTCAGCTTCGCTCGCCTCTGTTTCTGCTCCGGTGAACTCTCGGGACCCAATCAACACTGGTTCTGGTTCACCGAAAAACTCCATGGTCCTACCTTCTTCATTTCCCTCTCTTGAAACTATTAAAACTACAACATAGATTGAATCGACCTCTGTTCCTATTCCTGACACAAAAATAATAAAAGTGTGTTAGCTTCTTCTCCGTCACCTAGTCAAGACAGCTCTAGTCTGGCATCATCATCCCTACCGTCGGCCCTTGATATCACGCCAAGCTCTCATGGCTTACCATAACTTTTGGGTATAGGTCATCGTCACAAGAAACCTTCTCTTCTCCTTAAAGATTATGCGCCATACTCCACTTAGCTAAGTAATAAACTCTCTAATGATGATTCCTCTTCTGATCTCGGTTTTTAACAAACGTCCTTAGGTATCACTCTGTATCCCATCTCTAGTTATCTTGATGACAATTGTTTTCTAGCTAAGCATAAAGCTTTTATAGCTGCTATTATCACTGATGAAGAGCCAAAGTTTTACAAAGATGCAGTCAAACTTAAGATTTGGTATGACGCCATGGATCATGAAATTGATGCTTTTGATATAGACCATACGCGGGACATTACGACGTTGCCACCCGGAAAGAAAGCACTTGGAAACAAGTGGATTTACAAAAACAAGTATCGCTCGGATGGTACACTTGAGAGACACAAGGCACGTCTTGTAGTTCTCGATAATAACCCGACAGAGGGTGAAGATTTGACGAAATGTTTGCCCTAGTGGTGAAACTTACTATAGTCCGATTTCTTTTAAGAATAGCTGCGACCAAGCAATGGGAAGTACATTAGATGGATGTACAAAAATGCCTTTCTTCATGGTGATCTTGAAGAAGAGGTGTATATGAAATTTCCTCAGGGCTACATTTGCTCGGATCCAACCAAGGTTTGTCGTTTAAAGAAGTCACTCTATGGCTTACGACAAGTTCCTCGTTGCTGGTACTCAAAGCTTGCGGCATCTCTTAAATAATTCTGATCATCTCAAGATTATGCTGACTACTCGTTGTTTCCAAAGGTCTGTGACACTACTTGTCTCCATGTTCTTTTCTATGTCGATGATTTTGTGATTGCATGCAAATATTCTACTGTTATACAAGAATTTAAAGATTATCTACAAAAGTACTTTAGGATGAAAGATCTTGGCAAGCTAAAATACTTCCTTTGTCTTGAGGTTTCACGCAATGCTACATGTTTCTTTTTGTCACAGCGCATATATGCGCTAGACATCATTGCCAGAGCTGGTCTCCTGGGTGCTAAACCATCGCCAGTCCTGGTTGAGGTTCATCACAAGCTCGCGTTTGCTGAGGGTCCGTTGGCTAATGCTTTACAATATCGTCGCTTGGTTGGACGTCTTATTTACCTTACTAACACTCGGCCTGAACTTGGTTACGTCGTTCATATCCTTTCATAATTCATGCAGAAACCATTATTACCACATTGGGAGGCTGCATTACGAGTTTTACGCTATCTTAAGGGCTGTCCAGGTCAAGGAATATTTCTTAGGGCTGATCTAAGTCTTCAAATTAGTGCACACTGTGATTCCGACTGAGCCGCTTGTCCATTAACACGACATTTTCTCAGTGCTTACATTGTTTTTCTGGGTGATTCTCATGTTTCTTGGAAAACAAAGAAGCAAGAAACCGTTTCTTTATCGTCTGCAGAAGCCCAATATCGTTATATGTTTGTCGCACTAAAGGAACTCAAATGGATTAAAGATCTACTACAATCATTCAAATTTTAACATTCGACTCCAATGAAGCTCTATTGTGATAGTAAGTCCGCACTTTGTGGGAAGCGAAATTCTTACTGTCAATGTTATGTGGTTCACGCACTCTCTGTAGCCAAAGATTGACAGATCAAACAGTGAGTGAAAAAGTTAAGAAATAAGAAATACGAAACTAAGAGATAAACAGATTACGAAACGAAACAAGTTGATAACGAAAGTGAATCAATACAAAACAGATTGCGAAGTGACATGCATTTAACGGTGGAAAAGTAATAAGATTCGTAAGAATAGGTAAACGTGGACGAATACAGAATGAATACGAAAGCGAATCAAAAGTAAACGAAAAACGTAAGCGAAGAAAGATCCGACAGACACAATAACGAAGAAAGTTAAGGGATCTTATTCGAATTCGTGATCGGAGAGTGCGCAACCGGTGGTAAGCCATGACCGCGAACTGTTGGTGAAAACCCTAGAACTACAGCGTAAACTCGTTACCTAGTAGAGACGCAGCTCGTTTACGAAAACAAAGTAAGAACCCTAGTTTTTTCTAAGTGTTTTGCGGTGACGAAAAGTTATTTTTTTGCAACCANTGCAACCATCATCCTTGCGTCCTTTATATAGATATTTGTGGGCTTGGCTCGTTTCCTTTTCCGTCC
>OVAN01011330.1:0-14809 GCA_900406275.1 Anastatica hierochuntica
TTTTGATCGGACCGTTGGATTTCCTTCAAACCACCTCCAAATTAAAGATAAATCAAGTGGCTATCTTGTGTCAAAAATTGAGCTCGATCCAACGGTGGAAAGTTATTCAAACAGGGCCAAACTTCTGATGCTTCAGCAGGATTCTGCATTCCAAATATCTGTTTTTGGCCCAATTTGTTATGTTTCGCTCCAAAGCAACCTAANCAAAAGACTCCAAAAAGATCCAAAGACATATTAAAACACCATTTTATTCGAATAAAACAATAATAAAAATCGATAAAATACAAATACATCAGTGTGTTCTTCATGTGTTCTAAGATTGATTTAAAGATTTGTAAATACTTTGTGCTTAAATCTCTTTAAATCATTCATGTGTTTGTCTTCTATTTAATCTCTTGTTCTTCTTTGTTCTTCATCTCTTCTCTTCATTTTTCCAAGATTCTTCCTTTCCCACAAAGTTGGAATTTTTCTTGGATCTTCTTGTGTTTCTTTGCATTTAATCATCTCATCTCTTCTCTTCTCATCTCTTCTCACTTTCTTCTCACTTCAAGCATGGATTCTCAAGAAGCTTGTGACACTTCTTGGATTTCTGTGGGTCTCAGTGATTAGAGAACATTTGATCTTGAGATATGATAGTTTAAGGTTAGATCTAAGATTGTAATGAGTATTAGACTAGATCTTGGTATAGATTCCTACTAGATCTAGTTTAGTTCTTCAAAAGTTACATGCTTGCTCATTGACGCCTAGAAAGTGTACCATGAAATGCCTGAGAGAACTAGATCTATGTTTTTCACCTTGAGCTATGAGAGTAGTTTTCCCAAAGGGACACCAAGGTGTTAAATGGCTAAAAGGGCTTGATACTCTCTATCACATACATGTTTAGATAGGCAACAAATGAGAGTTGAGCCTTGTACTGTGTAGGGGTGAATAGATCTCCGTCACGAGAGAGGGTAGATCGAATATAGAGGGATCCTTGGTTTAGGAATAACTTCGATCCTCTAATAAAGTCTAGAGAAACCCATTTGCATTCTTGGATTTAACTCTAAAAAATCTCCATGTCTCAAGATCGATTTCTTCCATCTTGAATATTGCATTGTTTGTCTTGGTTTTGCAAATTAGCCATTTACTTTAACCTTGTGCTTCTTGCTTGGTTCATTCGCTGCATATATGTTAGTTTTTTAGGTTGTGTTTGAATTTAGTTTAATATTAAGTCTCTACCGTCACCTCTCTTCGTATTTGCTTAGCTTATGAGATATTACGTATTCCTAGTTCTTGAGTCTCTTGTTCTTGTGGATTTGACCCTTAAATATTATAATCGACATAGCCGTATACTTGCGGTTAGTGGGGATTCTTAGCTATCAATGTTTATAAATTTAAAACTTGAAATTGAGTTAATCACTAGCGAAATCTATCCCTCATCAAGTATATTGAATTCCTTCAACAGATTAACCAAACATATGATCTCTTTAAGAGCAAAAGCTATGGCTTTATATTCTGATCCTGCAGATGACATTGGCACTGTTTGTTGTTTCTTGGACTTCCAAGATATGAGTGACTGTCCAAGAAACATACAATAATCAGAGGTAGATCTTCGAGTGTCAATGCATGAAGCCCAGTCTGATCAGTAAATGCTTGAAGAATCAAATCAGACTTAGCAGAATAGAACAAACCATTCCCAATAGTCCCTTTCAAGTAATGCAAAACCTTGTAAGCAGCTTGTAAATGAGACTCTTTAGGAGCATATGAGAACTGACAAAGCTTGTTGACTACAAATGTAATGTCATGGTGTGTGATCGTTAGATACATCAGCTTAACAATCAACTTTCTATAAGTCTCTGGATTAGAAATGACAGTCTCACCATTGTTCTGACTCAACTTCTGGTTAGGAACCATTGGAATGCTTGATGGTTTACAAGCCAGTAAACCAACATCATCTAGAAGCTCTAGTGTATACTTCCTCTGATAGAAAGCAATACCAGAACTTGATCTAGCAATTTCCAGGCCAAGAAAATACTTCAAAAGCCCCAAGTCTCGTAGCTTAAAATGTTTCTTCAAATCAAGTTTCACCTGAGAAACATCCTCCTCATTGTTGCTTGCAATGACTATATCATCAACTTAAACTAAAATAGCCATGAAATGTCCATCAAGTGATCTTGTAAACAAAGTATGATCAACTTGAGACTTTCGAAAACCAAGGCTAATTAGAGTGTTGTTGAATTTTAAAAACCACTGCCTTGATGCTTGTTTTAATCCATAAAGTGACTTCTTTAACAATCAAATAGCATTTGGAGGAAGAGTTTCACCTGGCTTTGGTGTGTAACCAGGAGGAATATTCATGTAGATTTCCTCATCAAGGTCCCCATTCAAGAAGGCATTAGATATGTAAAGTCGATGAAGAAACCAGTTCTTAGCTGCATAAACTGCAAGTAAAATCTTGACAGTATTCATCTTAACAACCGGAGAAAAGGTATCAACATAATCTATACCTTCTTCCTGAGTATACCCTTTGGCTACAAGATGTGCCTTATACCTCTCTAGAGAACCATCTGGATTAAGTTTGATTTTGTAAACCCATTTACATCCAATGACATGTTTATCAGCAGGCAAAGATGTGATTTCCCAAGTGCATGTACTCTCTAAAGCTTTTAATTCTTCATTCATAGCCAATAACCAGTCATCAAACTTCTTAGCTTGATGAAAAGTGTTTGGTTCTATGTATTTTGTCATGGCACATATATAGCCTTTGTATCCATCTGAAAGCTTATCATAAGAGAAATAAGATGACATGGAATAAGGTATATTTGTGGTAGTGACATTGCAATAGTAATCTTCCAAATAAGCTGATTTCTTGAAGATTCTACGCTGGTCATCATGTCGAACATGAGAAGAAGTATCTGCTGCAATTTCAACTCCTTTTGCACCATGATCAATGTGTATAGGTTGAGAAATGCTTGCAGGAATATCTGGAATAGAGAAGATATCAGGTAACTCAGCAGATGTTTCATCAGTATAAGGAAAATTTCCTCATGAAACACAACATTGCGAGAGATAACTATCTTGTTAGTCTCTAGTTCATCAACTTGTATCCTTTAAAACCAGCAGGATACCCCAAAAAAAACATAGGCCTTTGATCTTGGTTGGAATTTATGTCTCTGCTTACTTTAAGTAGAGCTATAACATAAACATCCAAACACTTTTATAGAAGCATAATCTGGCCTTTTAGAATATAGAAGCTTAAAAGGAGATTTATCCTGAAGAAGTGGAGATGGCAATCTGTTAATCAAGAAAACCGCAGTTAAGATACTGTCAACCCAAAACTCTAGAGGAAGATGAGCTTGAAACATAAGTGATCTTGCCACATTCAAAATATGTTGGTGCTTCCTTTCAACCACTGAGTTCTGTTCTGGTATTTCAGGACAGGAATGATATGACACAGTACCCTTTTCTTTGAACAGAGTAGAAAACTTGAGTTCTTGTGCATTATCATATCTAACTCCTTTAACAGATGTACCAAACTGTGTTTCAATCATTTTCAAATGAGAAGGAAAGATAGTGAGTACCTCATTCTTGGATTTCATGAGATAAACCCATGGAGCTCTTGTATGGTCATCAACTATGGTGAGAAAGTATTTGTGAAGCAAGTCAAAAGCATTTTCACACATATGATTCTTGGAGGGAAAAGGTAACTGCTTCTGTTTTGCGAGAGGGAAAATAACACAATGAAAAAGACCTCTATTTCTTTGTTTAATTCCAAGTACAAATGTAAGAGTATCAATCTTTTACATGGAAGGATGACCAAGCCTATTGTGCCACAACATAGAATCAACTATAGTATTTGAACATAGAGAAACATTCTGAACAGATGGTGATGACAGAGAATCCATTGATGTAATGTCCAGAACATAGAGGTTTGAGATTTCTTCACCCTGACCAATCATCAATCCCTTGGTATGATCTTGAATCATGCAAGAATCACTGTCAAATACTACTATGTAGCCCAAATCCTTTGTAAGCTGACTAACACTCATGAGATTCAGATGAAAATCTGGAATATACAACACATTGTTGAGAACTAGATAATCATTCAACTTCACACTACCTGATCCTACAATCTTTACATTCAATCCATTAGGCAGAGCCACAGAAGAATGTAAAGATGCAATAAAGGTTACAAACAAACTTATGTCCCTTTATACATGATGTGTTGCTCCACTATCGATGATCTAAGAAATAAATGATAAGAAATTCCCAGTAGCTCTCAATATCCCAACAAAACATAATGTAGAGGAAGAGAAAACCATACCAGGCAAACAAATGATTGTAGCTCCTGAAGTAGAAGCAGACAGATGTGTAGAAGCAACAGGAATATCAACTTTGTCTTTTGTTTGTAGCTGAGATTTAAAGTAAGCAATTACTCCCTGAACTTGATCCTTAGACAAACCATTTATCATTCCTGAGACCATGCCAACATTAGAAGCCTCATGTGGTTGAGTAAGGGTTAGCTGAGCTACCATTGGTTTGTGAACAGATTGTTCGACCCTTAAAAACTACAATCAGCATAGTCGTATACTTGCGGTTAGTGGGGATTGTTAGTGATTAAGGTTTATAAATTTAAAACTTGAAATTGAGTTAATCACTAGCGAAATCTAGCCCCATCACTTGTAGATAGATTATGTGAGGGTGAATTGACCGTGATTGCTTGATAAACGGTCAAAGGGCGAATGATTTCTCTATAGTTTGATGGTCAAGTTTATTTGATGATAAGGTCGTTGGCTAGATTATTTGTGGCTAGAAATAAGTGTAAATCCAAACATGACTAAATGAACCTGATGATGAATTGATTAACTATTACTTTATGTTTGCTTGCTGGGAAGGGATGACATATCTCACCCATCATTTCTTTGTTGATGTATTCTGTATGAATGCATGTGTTAAGTTTAGCCAAAGTGACAGTCTTTCTTGCTGAGTAGCTCGTGCACCAAGATTGTAAAGGAAGGATGGGTGGATTTCGAAGTAATTTTTGGGTAGTTAAGTCTGTTTTACAATGTAATAGCTTATAACAAATTGATAATTATAATATGGGTCTCATTGTTTATGCTATTCTAATCTAATTAAATGAAAAATATTTGTCTAAATTGGAGTTATTTAATTCGGCTATGTTGGCTTAGCAACTTTGGAGGATGTAACAATATCCTACTTGACCGGTGGCAAGGGTTTTTAAGGGAAGGTACTTTAGGAAGACTCATCCACTTTTTGCGAAAAAACCATATTCTCCATCTTTTGGATGGAAGATTATTGTTTCAACCCAAGATTTATTACGGAGAGGTTCTCAGATTGGCTTAGGATCAGGGAAGGGAACTTCAGTCTAGAATAATCCTTGGATACCAGATGTATATCATAGACCTGTACGGGGAGGGGTTAGTTGGGTGCATTTGAATCTAAAAGTTAACCAGATCGTTAATTCTGAGTCAATGGATTGGAATGTTCCGTTATTATGACAACTTATGGAGCCAGAAGACATGGAGAATATTCAAGGTATGCAACCTAGTAGAACCTTCAAAGAGGATACTCTACTCTGGCATTTCATGACATAAGGTAAATACTCGGTGAAATCTGGATACCGTCTCGTAACGGAGTTGGAAAAGGACGAAATTGGAGAAAGAAAGGAGGGCCCAACTCTTAACCCACTAAAACCATATGCATGGAAAATAGATTGCCCCTGAAGATTAAAAAATTTTGTGGCAGGTAGCAACAGATGTCCTGCCAGTCTTGTCCTGACTAGGACAAAAAGGGATCACATATGATTCAATATGTAAGAGGTGTGGTTTGGCTAAAGAAACAATATATCACGTATTTTTTTGAATGTGCATCATTGGCAGGGGTATGAGATTTATCATCAATTCCTGCCCTACCCCAGGGTTCCTTCTCAGATTCCTTTTTTGCAAATTTAAACTACCTGTATTGGAGAATTCCTGCAGGGGGTGTTTAGAATGGAGAACTCGGGCTTGCTCCTTGGATAATGTGGTTTATATGGAAGCGAGGAATAAAAAGCGTTTCAAGGGGTAACACCAGAAGTAGAGGCTATACTTGATCAAGCACGGAGGGAACATCAAGAACATAGTAGGGCACAAGAATTCCCATTATAGGATCATCAACTCCATACAATTTCCATCAGGGATACTTCCACAAATCGGTGTAAAGTGGATGTTCATGGAATCTAATAGATTCAAAGTCAATAATTGGGTGAGTTTGTGAGTCTCGAGAGGGAAGGATAGTTCTGTTACGAACCAGGTGCTTGCGGTGAAGCTTTTTGCCTATACATTCAGAGATGAAAGCACTGTTATGGGCGATGCAAGAAATGAATAGGCGAGAGACAGATTGTCAAGACTTTAGACGGATTGCGCACAACTAATGACCATAAATTAGACGCCTGAAGAATGTCCGGCCTTCTCAAACTTTGTTGATGATTTGACTACCCTTCGAGAAAACTTTCCTAGTTTTTTTATAAAAAAATTCTCGTACTTTCAACTCTACACCGGACTGTTTAACACGAGCTACCATGACTTGCAATAGGGATTTTTCATTTGTAGACTCTACACTTCTGGTTTGGATCCCCAATTCTGGAGTGTCTTATTAATTTAATAAATTGATAAAAAGTTTTTTGAATGAGCACGCAAACTGTTAAGTAAGACCAAACTAGGGTATTTCACCAAGATCCTAATCTCTTTATATATCCGGGATCAGCTTTTGTCAATAGTTTATGACATTGAGTAAATTATCATTTCAACGGAAATTAAACTAAAGACACAACGAAAAAATTCATTGTGCTAAACCACTAGTTCAACATACTGTTGATAAAGTTAAATGGATATAAATATTAAAATGTTTTAAAAAACTTGTGCCGATTGTAATTAGATTGAAAATAATTTAATAATATGTTTTTAAACCATTGGATGAAGCACAGGTTCAACCAGACCTGGTTGAAGGTCAGATTTGTACTGAGGCTACAAGATCTAATGGGATAATGTGTCGTATAGATGGATCTTGGAAACAGCCAGATTCCACTTCCGGTTTTGGTTGGGTCTGTCGAGGCAGCGATGATTCTATAATCTTAGTTGGGGCAAAGTGTTTTCGACGGAGACTTTCGCCTTTGCACTCGGAGATGGAAGCATTGCTTTGGGCAATGGAGGAGCTCCACTCACAAAGAATTAATTGTCAGTTCTTTGAGACAAATTGTACAGAGCTTTACAACATTTTACAAAATCCAAGTGACTGGTCGACTTTCTTTACGCTCCTACAAGACTTCCAGCGCCTACGTGGGTATTTCCCCAAATTCATACTCTCAACCTTCCCGCGTAAACTCTTCTTCTCCGAATTGGGCTGGAGTGACTTTCTAATTAATGTGTGGTTGACAAAAAAAAAACTATTTAAATGAAATAAATTTTCATAACTTATTCATATTATTCCAATGTAAAATTTTATTTTTATAAAAGTATATAATTATAATAGTAGTTAAAAGTACAAATAGAACTGTTATTCATAACTTCATCACATCTATTGATTTGAATGCATAAAAGATTCAAATATCCAAGAGCTTGAATTCATATCCGAATAATGAAACATCATATACAACCTATCTGAATCAAGATCTGGATGTTCATGCTTTTTTATCAACAAACTTTTACTTATGAAATATATTAAAATATATAATATTAGAACTATTTTCCATAAAAATACATCTTGTGTTTTAATTTAATTTTAAGTACACAAATATAAATTGTGTATCATTATATGGTACCAAAATCGATTTTATCGCAGAAATATATTTAGGAAGTAATAATATTATCTCAATGAACTAAAGTAAAAATTAACCTTGAAACAATATTACGTAAAAAATGTAATAGTCACATTATACAATACAATACAACTACATTTATATTGCGTTTAAATTCACATAATTAGAATTTTTACAACATAAAAAATTGATAGAAAAGTTGACATTGAAACATTTTTATTTAAAAGTCTTTAAGTTTTTTTTGTTTTAGTTAGTTTTAGACTTATACAATAAATATTTGACGTATATAGAACATGAATGAAGTTTTATTGATATTTTAACCAAATAAATTATAACAAGGGAGACTTACAAAAATACACCTTTGTATTGTTTGTTTTTCAAAAATACCCCTGCTTGAAATTTTTTTATTTTTACACCTCCCTTTTTAATGAAAAAGACCATTATACCCCTAGATTAAAAGAAACCCTAAACGTTAAACCCTAAACCCTAAACCATAATACCTAAGCTTTAAACCTTAATAGCTAAACCCTAAACCCTAATCACTAAACCTTAAACCCTAAATCCTAAACCCTAATATTTAAGGTGTATATTTGAGAACCATTAAAAGACAGGTGTAAATGTAAAATTTCTTTTCCTTTTAAGTGTATTTCTGTAAATTAATCTTATAACAATTGAAATATTTTGATTGGCTTTCTCTGTCTCTTCTAGTACTATAATAGTTCTTTTTTACAAAGCTGAATACACTTTTTGATAAATCAACATGTCTTTAAAATAACAAAAGTTTTTTTTCTTTTTTTTTGTTATGCGTTACTTGAATAAAATGTTCATTAATAAACTTATATTTAAAAATGTTCAATTTGAAATATTATATGTACTAAAAGAGGAAAATGTACTCCTACTAGTGTCTCCATAAATTTTGATTACTTTTTGTTGGGTGAAATGAAATCGTCGACTAGCCAGTTTCAACAACCGTCAAAAGTCATTTAAGATTGCCAACAAGACATTGTTATTTACTGAAGCAACACATATTGTTGCTAAATATATCTAGATGATATTTAAAATTATCTTTACAAATATTTTTTGAGGATATATAGAATCAATGCAAACTCTTTGTTGTTTTTTTAACGTCTAAAATGATTTTATTGATGATAAAGTGAGATTACAAAACATGAATACATCAAATTTGAGCAACAAATCATAACATAAAGATACAGAAACACATGAATACAACCATTTTTTGCAAATACGGAAAATTGAAACAATTTCGATGATGAAGTGGAATATAACCCTACTCTCTTAACAAAAGCCTTACGGGCTAACAGAATACTTCTGTTATGTCCCCCTTTCATACACTTGAGATTGACTGACAACATATTGCTAAGCCTCCAAAATGCCTTTGGCATTACCTTAATGAATTTATTTGGTGTTGATGTCGTTGTAAATGTTTCTCGATCTTTATGACGCTTGAACTTCAACTTAGTTGATGTATCTTGTCGTTTACTAATCGTCCATTGCCTATGCGGTTTCATCTTGATCATCATAACATATCCCTTCTCAACGCAATAAATCCATGGTGGTTTCCGTGCCGATCTTCGTTTACCCAACAAATCCAAAAGGATTTGTTTCAATCTTTGGATCATCACCAAACGATAACAATGACTGCCGGAAACTAACACAATACTAACATCAGATGTTAGTAGTGACAAAATCTCAGCAAAATTGATGTAAACAACCACGACAATGGATTTATAAAGAGAAGATATGAGAAGAAAATGGATCTGTGCTTCACGTCTTCGAATAACCGCCGATGTGGTCGGAGACTCAAGATCATGGGGACATTTAGGCCGGTGACCCACAATCTGAGAGAGACAAAACTCAACCGCTGAATACACGGCGAGGAGATAACCGCTTAATCGTCATAAAATCACCATAGTTATATGTCTGTGACTTATACCAAACGAAACACACAAGAGATTTTGAGAACAATAAAAAATGATCAACAGAGAAAGAAAACAAAAAATTTAGGCACGAGAAATTTTGAAGAAGATGAATTTCAGAAACTTTGAAGAGTTTTGGCCTTTCTACGTGATGCAACACTCGAATCCATCAACGAGACGATGGCACTTCGTGGGTGTTATCGGAAGCATCGTGGCTTTGTTGTGTACGATTCTAATTTGCCGGTGGTTAGTGGCTCTTGTGCCTACTCTTTGTTGTTATCCACAAGTTTTTATTATAAAGAGAAGTTCGTTACAAAACGATAAGAATCCCATAAGCTAAATAAATCGTGGACAACCCCTGAATCCTAAGGAAAGTCGAATTTGACAGCCTCCTTTTACACGAATCCTACATGAGCAAGTATTCAATAACCTTATCTCATACTCGTACGAAAACTAAGGTTGAAGAAATTCTTATAAATAAAGATGGACCATACGGTAAAGAAAATATTTAAAAGTTACAGTTGACTTTAGAGAAAGTCCAAATGATGAATCTTGTTCTCATGCACTGTTGTTGGAAATTAACTTGAAACTTAAAGAAGCATATAAGGGCAAAGAGTTTCACAGAAAGTAAAAAAAATGCAAAAACAGGTGGCTAAAAAAAGAAAAAAAATAATACTAATCTCCACGCTCATACTAAGTTGAGAAAGATGAAATATAAAATTATGAGTCTCCAAGATTTTAGGAGAATATAGGTCACGAAGGATATGGAAATTCAAGTATTGCAAATATTTTGAGGATATTTTTACCTCCAATTATCCAAAAAAATTTTGAAAACATTGGGAGAAATTCATTCCATGATTTATGAACAGACAAATGGAATGCTTACGGATAATGCTACGGAAGAGGAAGCGCGAAAAGTGCTTTTCTTTATAAATATGAAAAAGGCACATGGATAAGACAGAATGACAAAGATTTTCTTCTAAAAATCATGGCATTCAAACAAATAGAATTTATTGTGTTTGGTCGATAACTTTTTACACAATGGACATTTTGATCAAAGTTAAAATCTGTCAAGAATTTATCTTATTCTTTTGATGAAAATACCAATTAGAATGGAAAAATTTCTGCGAATAAATTTTTGTAATATTCGATACAAAATAATTTCTAAAATTTTATGTCAAATGTAAAAAAACAATTCGGCTAAAGTTTAAATCGGTAACAAAATCAGCCTTTGTCCCAAGATAGTTAATTCTAACAATTTTCTTATCATTCTAGAAATCTTTCATGGTCTCAGTAAAAGATAGGTTTGTGTCAATCAAAATGGATTTGCGTTACGCATATGAACGAGAGTGGTAATTTTATAGCATCTTTTATAAAAGTTTTGTTTTACAGAAAAATGGATTGAATGGATGATGTGGTACATTAAATCAATATAATACAAGGTACTTATTAATACACACCTTATGGAATGTTAACAACTTATAGGGATCACCGGCAAGGGGATCCTTTATCATTGTTTTTATTTATTTTTTTGTACGGAAGCCCTGATATCAAATCTCAAAATGGCAGAGAGAACCAAAGTTAATAACATTTTTAAGGTTGCACGATCAAGCCCACCAATCACACATTTTCTCTTTGCAGATGATAACATACTCTTATGCAAGGGAAAATAGAGAAGAATGTGATGTTGTCTTTTGAATTTTGAAACACTATGAAAGTGTATCTAGGCAACAAATTAATTTTACAAAATCATAAATTCAGTTTGAACATACGGTACTAGAGATAGTTCAAGAAGAGGTGAAAAATAGTTTAAGAATTATGAACATTGATGGAATGAGCTCATATTTGGGTCTGGTGGAGAGATTAGAGGTGCAAAAGTAAAAATTTTCTCCTTTGTTCTAGATAAGTTAGAGGATCACATAAATGGTTGGACATCAAAGTTTCTTTCCAAAGGTGTTAACGAAGTTGTTATTAAGTTAGTGGTGGCAACATTGCCTATATAGTGATGTATTTTTTGACTACTAAAATAAATGGTTTCCAAGTAAACGCGATTGCCAACTTTTGTTGGATTACAAATAGTCAACAAAGAGAGTTACATTGGTTATGTTGGGGAAAAGTGTGTAGAAGAAAATCAGAAGGAGACATTGATTTTAGGGTTATAAATTATTTAACTCTTCATAATTAGCAAACACAACTTTGTAGACTAATAAGAGCATCAAATTCTTTTTTTGCGGGGATGTTCAAGGGTAGGTGTTATTATATGACTAACCCTATGGACCCCATTAAGTGTTACGCTCCATCTTATGGTGGAAGAGTATTATCTCGGCTAGAACTCTGGTTAATAAAGGGTTAACCAAACAAGTGGGTTAAGTTTACTTCATATAAGTATGGATGGATCCCTGGATATAATCCAATATATAGAGCCAATAACTTGTAAAGAGTTAAATTGCCCGAATTTAATGGTCAATCACTTGATGGGTTCATTGACACAGACATTGCGTATGTCTTTGTTTAATGCAATTATAGTTCTGGCTGATGTGAAGATTAACTTATAAAATATCGATAGGTCTCATATCGTCTAGACCTATAAGGGTAGCATTTTGCCAAATTTAGGTAGTACACAGTCAAATCGGGGTACTGGATAAAACAAGACGGATATACTTAAGGATTTAGTGGATGTAAATATGGACATGACATTACAACTCTTTTTAATCATCTATATAAGATCTATACAAGTTGGAGTGTCCGCCAAAGTGGAGACATATTGTATGGCAATTCCTCGAATAACACATATCGGTACATGTTAATATGCGGAAGAGAGGTATAAATTATGACACACAATATGCTCGATGTCATGCAAAAGAAGTAATTGTCAACCTTGTACTTTTTCCATGTCCACCATCGGTACAATCATGCGGCATATAATAGATACCAACAGCTTTTGGATTTTCTCTAACACGGTCACCCTATACAATCTTGGATTAACTCTTCTAATAATTATCTAATGATGGTAAAAATTGTAGCTATCCATGTATAATTTGATACATTTAGAAAAGGAGGAATGATAAGGTAGTCAATAATATAGATAAAGATTCACAAGAGGTTTAGGACATTGCTGACAATGAAGCCACTCATTGGGTGATCGTTCATGAGGAGGAGTTAATCTCAGAGCTTCTACACGTGTTGTTTTCGTTAGCAGATACGACTATTATGACTTTCCATGGATACAGGAGAAATGTACACGAGTCTTGGAAGGAAACATATACTTTCTTAAGGATGGCCGACGTTGCTTCCATAACAGAAGGGAAGAAACAATTATGGAAGTAAGGAACGTGTGAAGAAGCCTTACACCATTTCACGCTGAGGCCGAAGAATGGATATGGCTATGTAGTGTATGATATCCCAATAGAAGATGATGGTAGATTTTGCAGCAAATAGTGCCGAGTTTGTAAGGATGGCGACGTCACTGCAAGATTGGCCAACTTTTCATATGTACCTAAAGGTGACTGAGAAGAGTAAAGAGAGTTTCATTTTTTCCTCCATTTCGTTTATTCCTCGTAACTTGAATGTTAAGGCAAATAAGTTGGCATATTATGCTCGTAACTTCCAGCATACTATTTTTTATGTAAACTGGGCTCCAACGATTTGGATTTTTGAATCTTTTTAATCTAATATAAATTGTTTACAAATAAAATCTTATAACAAAATGCCACACGAAGCAATAAGCTAAAGGACGCCAAAAGACTGTTTAGTAACCTTGTGGAACCTACAATAAGGTCTCGACGAAAACTTCTCAACAAAAAGCCTTTCAAGAACAAAAGTTTGTATCCAAGCATCGTTCTAGTAGAAGAATAGGCTTATGATAGTAGTTAACTCATTGTGGTTTAAATTTTTTGTCGCATGAACTTGTTAGTAAATACAACTTCTACTTCCTCATTATTCTATATAACTCTCTCGATCCGAACCGGTTAACAAGTCCCTAAATAATTTGGTGCATATGATAGGGAGGATATTTTTACTTTATGAGATATGAAAAGTATTGAAAATAACATCTACACCCCCGTAAGAGGTGATAACTGTCTTGATTTCATTGCTCAACAAGAAGCTCTCACCACACATACAATGTAAGATGAAGAAAATACAACACAACTTGAAGTGCATAACATGTCTTTAAAGGAAGGAAACAGCCTTTCGTAGTTGGTAACAGAAGCACTAATATTGGATACTCTGATAGCTACAACTAACAGAACATGAAAGTGCAACACCAAAAATATTGATCGGTAGAGTACCTATCATCCAATTTTGATCCCACCCTTTGATGTGGCTATAGGCGACTTGGCAGAAGTCTTTGATATAAAAGCTATGTTTTCAAAAGGTTTGAGGCACATGAATTCTTACTTTCACGATTTCCTAGAGTTGCTCCTCTAATCACAAAGAGCTACCAACTGCTACGCATATACTATGTTCTCAAACATATAGTATTGGTAGATGTCGATGAAGTTTATCTTTCCTTCGATGAAGATGTATGATGGAACAACTGACTCTGAAAGTTTTATAGCGTAATATTAGTAGCAAATGTAAACTATTGTCACTACAAAAGAATATAAATAGGCGATTATGTAAAAAGAGTTTAATTTGTCTAACTGGATTCGCTTATAATGGTTTACAAACATGCAGAATGTCTCAGTAGACTCTTTGGACCCCTAACCGACCGCTTTGTCAAGTAGTTTATGAGTAGCAGAAATTCTGGAAAAGATTGTTGGTGACTTGTATGAAGTGCTACTGAGAAAGGGAGAGTCATTACGCGATTATGCGGGGTGCTTTAAGAAGGAAAATGTATATAACGACCCCGACCCGAGGGTACCGGGCTGCTCCAAATGGTATCGCCAAAACCGGAGCAAACTTCACCAACCGGTTCGCAAATTAACTACTTCTGACTTTACCTGCAGAAACACCAAAAGGAAAAAAAAAAGAGAAAAGAGAGGGGTGAGTGACTTTTCAACAAGCCACTCAGTGAGGACGGACTCGACTCCGCCTCACCCGCTACCTGCCTAACCCCGCTAGACTAGAACTAGAC
>OVAN01011331.1:0-14809 GCA_900406275.1 Anastatica hierochuntica
ACCAAAAGAAAAAGAAAAACATAAGTAACCTCCCCAAGACTTATCTCACACCGTCTTGGTGTAAAACTAATCCAAAGAAGGGGTAAGTAGGAAATAACAAGAAAATTAAAATCAAGATGGAAATAAAAGGGTAAAAGCAAACTTACCTGAAATTGCGTGATAAAGCCGTATAAATAAGACAGAGATCGATCGATCCATGGACAGGGATCGGTCTATCCCTGTCCTTCTGTCTGGTGACCTGTTTCCTGCAATACAAAGGCTGAAAAATACAAAAAACGTAAAAGCACCAAAACCAAAAACACTACAAAACTAACTAAAATGAAAAAGAAAACTACCTAGTGGATTGTCTCCCACTCAACGCTTGTTTAAAAACTCGAGCCTGACTGTAGTGGCGATGGATTAGTCTGGAAGGGTCCTCGAACTTGCTCCGAAGCAAGCTCCACCAGCGAAAATTTTTAGCTCAAGGACACTGCTCATCGCTTTCTTCATAGCAGCTACTCCCTTCTCTTTAAACTCTGGTGTAAGGATGGCCCTGACCTTGGAGAAAAGTTTAAATCTGCCTTTATGCTTCACTTTGTACTCAATCGCACTTCCATCGCATCCTAGAGGAATCAAGGTCAACTCGGAACTCTCCTCAGTATTGGGCTCTTTCTGCTTCATTTTCTTTTTGGTCTTGAGTTTTCTCACTATAGAATGAACGTCTCCATCCAAGACTTCTTTGACATTGTTCTTTTCAGCAATCTCCAATGCGTCTTTTCTCAATTAACCATCCTCTTCGTCAACTTGTTATAAGGAAATGTGAAAAGAATCCTCGGTGTAAGGTTCCTCCACAGCCTCCTCAATCACATCAGTCAATTTGTCCACCCAAAATGTATGCCCATCAATGGTAGGCTTCTTTGTTGACTTCTCGAGGTTGAAACGCACATCTAGTTTACCCAACTGCACATCAATCTGACCATTCTGAACATCAATTATCGCTCTAGTAGTAGATAAGAATGGTCTCCCCAAGATGATAGAGTCCTTGGGTTCTTCGTCAAACTCCAAGACTACGAAATTAGTTTATACATAGCCTTTCCCAACACCAACAGGAATGTTATCGAGAATACCTATTGGCTTCTGAATTGATCTATCAGCAAGTGTCAAAGACATCTTCGTGGGCTTATAGTTCACCATATTCAGCCTCTGCGAGACAAACTGCGGCATCAAACTAACTCCAGAGCCCAAGTCACACAAACATCTCTTGAAAGTAAGAAATCCAATCCTGCAAGGCAAAACAAAAGGACCTGGATCTTCGCGTGTTTCCAGTGTGATATTCTGATGAACTGCGCTATAATCCACAGTGAGAACCGATACACCTTGTTCTAAGGTCATGTGATCTGAAAGAATCTCCTTCATGTAGCTCTTAAGAGAGGGTACCATCTTGAGTGCTTCTAGGAAAGGCAATCGCACATGTAATTCACCAACTAGATTCTTCAACTTCTCATAATCGCGCTCCTTGATCTTTTGACGGGGTGTGGAAGGATACAGAGGGTTGGGTATTAAGGCGGGGGTGGTACATACTCATCCTCTACCTCATGTTCCTTCGATTCATCGCAAAAATCTGACAAACCCATGTCAGGACAGGGATCGATCGATCCAGAGACAGGGATCGATCAATCTCTGTCCGTCTGTCCATATGTTATCGAGGTGGAATTGGACAAGGAATGATCGATCCTAGGGCAGGGATTGATCGATCCGTGTCTTTCTGTCCTAGACGAGCCTGTTTCCTCTTTTCCACTTCGAACTGTAATAGCACTGCAGTATTCCTTTGGATTCTTCTCCGGTTTAGCTGGAATGACACCTGGCGGAACTCTGTTGCTCGCAGAATTCTGAGTAACATGTGTTTCCAGCATCTTCATTCGAACACTCATAGCGTCAAACTTCCTATTGAGGTCATTGTACATGCTATCGACTTTCTGATTGATTTCCGCAGCAGACTTAGTCTGATTTTCCAGCACTTGGTGTAGAATTTGTTTCAGATCACTATCTTAAGAAGATGTAGAACATCTTCCCCGGTTTTGATTCTGATACCCCAATTGATAGTTGCTCTTGAATCCTCCTGAACAGAACTGCTTATGTTGATAACCACTGTTCTGATTCTTGTTATGAAACCCGGATTTGAAGACACTCTGATTCTGTTGGTATGGCTTGTTCTGGAACTAGTTTTGTTGGTTGAAACATCTGTTACCAAAATTCTCTTGACCTCCAATGTAGTTCACATCTCCTTGTCTACCATTCAGCTCCTCATTCATGAACTTTTGATACAACTGTTCCATTTTCCGCTCTTGAAGCACATGTGCTTCATTCTGCTCCCTAACAAAGTTCACTCCTTGCTGATCTTTCCTCATTATCTCATCGAGCTTTGACTGCAGATCATCAATCCTCTTCGCATCCGATGATACAACTCCTCTACCACGGCCATAATTTGATCTTCGATTGGCCTGACTATTTGCCATGTTATTCACCAGCATATAAGTTTCCTCCACAGTCTTGGTCATGAAATCACTATTGCTTGCGGTGTCCATAACATTATGATATTTCTCCTCAACCCCATTGTAAAAAATGTTGAGGAGATTCCAATATGAGAATCTATGATGAGGACAATCATTGAGGTACTCCTTGAATCTTTCTCAAGTTGCATGAAAACTCTCAGAACCCAATTGGTGGAATTCAGCAATCTTATTCCGGAGAGACATAGACCTTGATTTCGTGAAGAAATGCCCAAGGACGGCAGCCTTGATCTCGTCTCATGTCGTCAAAGAATCAGGCGCTAGACTGTTATACCATCCCATAACTTTGTCATTCAGAGAGAAACTGAACAACCTGCATTTCAGAGCTTCAGCAGGTACTCCGTTGTGTTGGATAGTATTGTAGATGACTTCAAATTTATCCAGATGGTGCATTGGGTTTTGTGATGGCAACCCATGAAACTGATTCTGCTGCACCAAGTTAATGAGACCAGTCTTGATCTCAAAGTCTCTTCTCTCTATGGGAGGTAGACGAATCCAGCACGATTCGCATAAAAAGCCTCCAGAGTGTCATATTATGCCAGAGTCATCCTCTGTTGAGGTTGATTTGCGCGTTGTTTCCTCTCAACTGCAACATTTTGCTGGCCAACTTGCTGAGCACCAGCATTAGCACCACTTCCACCAGGTGGATCACCTCCTAAAAGGACTGCAGGAAAGAAAGGATTTTGATGAACCTGAATGTTTTCTCCCATGTTATCACCCATGATTTCAGCAAACTCAAATTTCTCAATAACCTCCAGCAGCTTCTCCTTCTTCTTCTGTCTCTCTAGACGCGCAGGTTCCAACTCAAAATCGAGAAGATTCGCGATCCCTTGGCTTCTAGTATGAGGCATGTTCATGCACCTGAAAGCACAAAAAAATAGAGAAGAAAAAAAAGAGATTAAACAAAATAAAGAAAAATGCCTTAGACACGCAATGATCCTAAGTTCTAAGATGACCTATTGGTCCCCGGCAACGGCGCCAGAAAACTTGATAGCTCAGGTTTTCTCCCGAGATAACACTGCAAGCGCATAGAAGTACGTTGTAGTGGTTCGGGATTGAATCCACAGAGACCAAAGATAGCACGAACAATTTCATATCAAATAGCGGGCTAAAACGGGAAAAAAATATCTTGTAAGAGATGCAATAAACCGAAATTAAGAAAGCAAAGCAAGCAAAAACGGGGTTTTAAATCAACCAAAGAAGATTTGGGCATTGGATATTCTCAGGGAAACATTTCATTGAAGACTTGAATTATTGACTAGAGAACATGTTTAAACCGTCTTGAACTCAAACACTAATATAGAACTGATATACATTCGTAGTATCAGTTCCCTATGTATTAGAAACCTCGAGACTAACTTCCGTTGACTCTCGGATTCTAATCATGCATTCTAAACAATTTTGATAGGTTCACAATTCACTTAAACATCAACTTTCATTGGCTTAAGATGAATTTATGATAGAGGATTCTTTCAGGCATTTAAAAAAACACTTTCCAGGCGTTAAACAACCTAAGATCAGAAACTAAGTGTTCAGTTTAATTTCATGCACTACGAACAATCCTAGATGAAGATCCAATTGATTAAATCCCTAATCATACAATTATATGTCAACAATTCATGAATCCCTATGCGAGAACCCTAAACCCAACGAATAAACTACTCACTCATGATCAGAGAATCAACACAAATCAAATCAAAGAGAGACATCATTGTATTGATCAATAAACAAAGAGTAAGGTTCAAAATTCTTCTCGGATTCGAAGTATGGAAGATGATTTTTCTCCTTAGTTTCCAAATCTCTCTCTTGCTCTCAAAAACTCATAAAAGTAGCATTATGATACAGGAAACACGAGTTTAGACTTTTGTTATGAGATCCGGTTCAAGATAAGTTCGGTTTGGTTCTTCGTAAAATCGGTCCGCGAAAGGGACATGGATCGATCGATCTTTAAACAACGATCCATCGATCCTTGTCCATCTGGTTGGATTTTTTCAGCCTTGAAGAAAACTTCCTTTTATGTTTGACATTCGTCCAAAATGCAATCTTTCCGCACATCCACACTCAATTCCTGTAAAAAACACTAAAGAACACAAGTATGCGCCAAAGAGATTCGAATACATACTAAAAATCATAAATCTCGAATAAAAACCGTGATAAAAACCACTAAAATAATAACACATCATCGCCCTAGTGATATCTTAGTGATATCTTCTTTCCCAAATAAAAACTCTTTCAACGTGGCATGCACTTCATCTTCCTTAGATTGCTTTTGCTTCTTTGAGGGTTGCTCTTCATGTACCATTCCTGGTGTAGATTCTTAGGATTACTTCCCGTGGTAGCTTTCTTGACAAAATTAATTTCTTATCGTTGGTCCAAATGATTTCTTCTGGTTGAATCTTTCTCTTTTGGATGCATTACCGCTTCTCTACAAACTTTTGCAAGTTTATCAATCTTATCACTTAGCTCTTCAAAGCGTTTATCATCCCTCTTAAAATGATTCTCAAAGCCTCATCATGATAACTTCTTTACAAATCTTCAACTAACTTCTCCCCTTGCTCGGTTGTTAAGCTAGCAAAATTTCCATTACTTTTCGTGTTCATAACAAGCCTAAATTGACCATGTACCCCTCAATGAAAGATTTGGAGAATGATACCTTTTGTTAAACCATGATGCGGAAAACTTCTCACATAAGTATCAAATTTCTCCCATGCTTCTCCAAATATTTCTCTAAGACATGCATGAATGAGGCACAATATTGGTTCTAAACTTGGTAGTCCTTTGATGAGAGTAGAATCTTTCAAGAAACCGCTTCTTGCATTCTTCTCATGTGGTTATTGTTGAGATGTGTACACGTTTATCCCATTGTAAAGCTCTATCATCTAAGGAGAATGAGCAGAGAGTGAGTTTAACTAGATCATCGAGAATTCTTTGCATCTTCACCGTCCCGTAAAATCTCTCAAAGTTATAGAGATGTTCAATGGGATCTTCCTTATATAGTCCAAGATATCTCATGTTTTGAACCAATATCACCAATGTAGGCTTGATTTTATAGTGAAGAAGATTGTATTGGGAACATTTTATTCTCATTCTTGAAGGATTGGCGAATGACATGTCAAAGTCCCCAATTATCTCTTGATTCATACAGTGTTCTTTAGAGAGAAACCTTTTCATCACATACTGATCATCGTTCTCATTTCTCATACCCATTCTTGATTCTTCCATGACTAAGATCATATTTTTCTCATTCATACCTCTTTGATTACTTGGATTCATTACCTCGCAAAGCAAAATAACAAATACAAAAGCAATGAGATTAGTTTTCAACTTAAAAGTAAAAGCTTCGACTTTAAAAAAATTGAAATCTCAAAGATATATACTATAACTAGCTATTTTCGTTTCCCAACAACAATGCCAAAAACTTGTTGTGAGACAAAGTTTTAAATTTATAATTCTTCTTTTTCCTTAGCAATCTCACAAGTTGCAAGTGCATAACTATGGAATTATAGTACTTGAGGGTTGATCCACAAAGAGCGAGTTTAGCTAGAAAACTCTAAGCTTTGAGAATGCACAATCTATCTTAAGCTAAGCAAATCAAGAAGGGGTTTGCTTCCTGACAATCTACTAGTCAAATCAAAACTAAGGCAATAGCATAAATAAGATAGCAAAAGTAAAACAAGTAAAAGAAATAAGCATAAAGTAGTATAAAAAACGAGAATTAAAGACAAGTAAAGCGATGGACCAATGGTGATTGTAATTGATGCGACTTGAACCATGGAAATAGTGGTGTTAGATCAAGCTCTTAAGAAACAATATATGACCAAAGACTAATTTAGCTTACTTCACTTTCATGATAATAAATTATTTCCTATATGACACAGTCACTCAACTTTCGCTAAGAGCAAGTCCATATAGTCATTAAACTTTCTAGCAATCAATTTTCGTTGACTAAGCTAAATTTAGCATGAATTAAGTTCTCCTAGACATTTCATCAAACACCTTTCGGACGTGAAATATATACGTATTTAGATTCATTCAAATCAAGCATTAAGGCCTCCTAATACATTAGAAACTAAAGATAAATCATCCCTAACACCATTGTTACAATCCTATCTAGTCATATCTCAAACACTCATAATCCATCTAACGAAACTACACATTAATCATAAAGAGAAGAAATGAGAAAGAAAGCATAAACTCACTGACATATTTATTTGGATTTTAAGATTCAAGATACAATCAATAAAGAGAGACTCTTGATCTTAAAAACATCCCATGATCAAGAGCAAAACACTAAAAACATAAAAGAAATTATCCAAGATTGTCCAAGATTTGTTCTTTAGGTAACAAGGGGTATATATTGTGAAAAGGAAGGCATAAGACTCGAATTTAGTTACTCATCGACTCTAGGAAGCAAGGGGGTCGATGGGTGAGCAAACTCTCTAGTTCACCACCCATCGACCCCCATGAGCTCTCCAGGGTCTATGGGTAAGCTTTGGCATATTTCATCATCTATCTTCTAGCATTTTTTATTGTCGTCAGATTGATATATTGTGAGCCCTTTTTGCAATTGATTCATTTTCTTAGATTCGATCCTCTTCTTAGCATCCACTTATTTCCAAAAGTATGTAAACCACAGAAAGATATACAAATGTAATCCTAAACTTTAAAATACAAACTAAGAGAAAATATAATACAAAGAGGACTAAATGAATACTAAAAGTGACAAAAATATAACAAAATAAGGACATAAACTGATGTAAATTACGAGAATATCATGGTCCGACTCTTGCTTCTTTTGAACCTCTTCCTCTACAGGATCCGACTCATCCGAGTTATCAAAATTCATCTGAATGATCTCGTTCTCAAATTCTAAGTACGGTTTGGTGTCACTCAATGATCTAGATTTACTTAACCATCTTAAACACTTGTCTTCAGGTAACCAGTAGACTGAGTGGGTGCATGGAATAGGGGAACCAGTGTAATTTGGTGATGGCACTAAAATACAAACGTAGATTGTAGAATGTATGTAATTTATTTTTCGCAAGACCGTGTACAAACAATATTATTATGTTTTTGTACGAATTTAGAAGTATAAATAAGAGTGGTGGTTTTTGTTAAATTTTTCTAACTTTTAATTATACTAGCGGATTTTGACCGCTCTAGGCGCGGTTTATTACTAACAAAACGTTTGTTAATATTTTTCCGACAAAACATTTTTTGAAATGTAGTAAAATTTTAAATTAAAAGATAATTATTGTAATTGATCTTTAACTTTTCCATCCATTATTTTTGGCGGAAAATGCATTTAGTTTTTAATTTTTTAAAAAAATTAGTTTCAAGGTTTAAAGTGTTAGTGAAAATGTTTGAGATTTAAAGTGCGTAAAAGTGTTAGTTTGAAGGTTATAAATGAAACTTTCCCTATATTATTTGACAAATTTGGGTGAAACGTTGTTAAAAATTTTGTCGTTTTTCCGTTTCATTTTTAAAGATTCAGACTATATTTAACGTTTCTAAAAGTTCTTTATATAATATGCCTGAAATTATTTATATAAAAGAAATATTTTTTACTACAATTATTTGTGTGATATCTTATTAATTTTACAGCACACAATCATGTTTTATTTTTTCATTTGGGAAAGTGTCAAATAAAACCTTCCAATTAGTTGTATATATAAGAGAATTTGCATGTGGTGACCAAAAAATTCCATCTCTATAAATCTGATTTCCCTCCCCCCCCTTTCCCTTTTTTTTTTTCAAAAGTTTGGAGGTGCTTTTGCAAAACAACCTTAATATTATAATAATTTTTAGGCGTCCTAAAAACTAAATATGTTTTTTTTATGACACATATTCACCCTATATATATAACTGTAAATTTATGTCAATATTTTCTAAATTAAATAGAAGATATGAACAAAGTTAGAAGTTTATTTTATAATAATGGTACATCACAAATCGACTATATATTAATTAAGAAGCATTTTGAAGAATAACTTTAGGTTAACTTGTGATTTACAAATTTGTCATTTGTGGTCTATCGTTTTTATGCTATTAATTCATTATATTTATTCTTATAATTTAGATTTTATTCTTCTTATATCTAATCAATTATTAGACATGTTTTAGTAATTACAATTCATGTCTTTAGTAATTAATATTTTTGGTTCCCCGTTTATGCCATTATCTCCATAATATTTCACATGTAGATTATGAAATATTTATCTTTATTTTAATATAATCCGTAAAATAAAAAATAGCATTCAACTACAATTAAACATATGATAGTGACAATAAATAATGATCGTATCAAATATTTTTAATGCATATAATTTACATTATACATGTTTTAGTAAATAATTTAACATAAGAATAACACTTTAATTATGCTTATATAATATTTTCCACAAATTTAATGATATAGCAATCATTCATCATTATTAAAAAATAATAATAGTGAGCATTATATGATCGCATTGACTTATTATAAGTGATCATACATAATATATATATATATATATATATATATATTATATTATACTCTATGGGCATATAATCTATTGTTTATTAATATATAATCATCAAATTTATTTAGATTAATAGTGAATCAAGTGAACATCATAACTTCAATGTACATTAAAAATAAAAATTTTATATAAATTGAAGGGAAATGAGAAAAACTAGTTATATATTTTTTTTGTTTTGTGTTGAATCTTCTTCTTTTTCTCTGCGGATTATAGTTTTGCGTACCTTCAAAAGCCATAAAAGGAACTTGGTGGGAAAGATTTTGTTAGTGTTAGATAGAGCGGTCTCATGTCTTACTATGAGACTATGTTTGACCAGGTGATGCGATATTTTTTTCCAGCTGTTTTTAAAATTTCATGGACATATATTTCATGTACGTATTGATGTGTTGTTTTCTCTTCTTGGATAGTTGGATATGACGATGACTCATGGTGACCTATGGCATTTTTCGAGATAAGAATTTCATAGAGCAGCTTAGCAAACACAGTCAAATCGATGTTGAAAATGAGAGTTATTTCATGTTTTCAGTGAAAGAAATATTTAAGCTTTATTATGAATCTTTTACTCTAACCTAAGTTTCACTGCATTCTCACTTATGCATGATGACACTGGTATATTTTTGGATAATGACAACTTAGTTGTTCTACTATCGCTTCAACTAAAAGTCGATCTAAGATTCTTCTAAGTGATGTTGAAGTATTGATGCAGAAGACTTGCTATTTTGTGAAGTCTAGAGGATGATATGTGACTACCGCTATTTATGTTTTATAAGACTTTTCACTTCTATTTGTCGTTTTTATAAATAATTAATGTTTTATAACTTGGTGATAATACCTAAATGCTTTATATATCACTATTTAAAGAACAATATAATAGGGTAAACATGGTACACATACACGATATGGTCAACATTACAATTAAAAAGAAAATAATAATGAGCATCATATGATCGCGCTGACTTATTATTAATGATGATAATACATAATATTTCTATTATATCATACTTTTTATGGGCATTTAGTCTATTGTTTACTAATATATAATCATCAATTTTATTTAGATTAATAGTGAACCAAATGAACATCATAATTTCGAATGTACATTAAAAATAAAAATCTTATATAAGTCGAATATGATTTTGTTTACAAATATTTTTCTTTTGTTTGTTGTTAGCTTATTTTTATGTTTCTTATTTTTATGTTAGAGTATCTAAAGGTCGCACTTCCGCCGATACTTTTATTTAGTGGACCGCAATTTATATGACATGAAGTTATTTGATTTCTTTTCTAGCTATTAGGATATAAATGTAAGGTAAATTTGTAAAACGATTGTAAACTTCTTTTTTTTATTGCAGAAGTTGCTCCTATGATATTCTTTATTACAAACAAGATTTTGATTTCTCTATAGGGCTGGAAAAATATGTTTTTTTATTTACATGTTGGTTAGTTCTCTTCTTCAAAAACTTTATATTTAACCTCCTCCTATGATCTCTTATTTAGAGAGTTTGGTTGTTGCATAAAAACCTAAAATTATGAAAACTAATCAATAAAAAGATAAAAAAAAATTTCGATTGTAGAAAGTGAGAATCCTGGGAAACGTTGACGCTTATGCAAGAGATCAAGAATGAGAGTATAGAGGGATGACCAATCGTCCGGGTTCTGAATAAAATTGGTGAGTTCTGCGCATCTGTTTGGAAAGTTTGGCAATATATTCTTCTCTGATAAATTTATGATATCGCCCAGAGGAATGCCTCCATTTCTACATGCAAAGGTGAGAGTCTTCGTCTATGGCATTTCGTCCCAAACAAGATTGTCTTATTGTCCCTATCTTGATATATCCATCCTAATCAGAATCAGTTCGTCTCCAAGAACCATCTACGCGACATATTAATCAATTTAGACTTGTAGTTGTTGGCGCTGATTGTTCTTCAACTGGAACTTGCAGCACTTGTGCTTCTTTCCAGGTTAAGAAATCAGTCTCTGCATTTGTGAGAATTTCGTCAAACTCTATATGTACCCCCTGAAAGACCTTTTGATTCTTTGCTTTCCAAATTAGCCATAATATCTATGAAAAGTTATCGTGACTCTCCCGATCATGAAATCGCAAGGGATTTCTCCAGAAAAGAGAATATATATATTTATAAAGCGAGTTCACTGGAAAATGTCCCTATCTCGCCGGGTTTCAACATACTTCCCAAATCTGCGCAACGACACTACATTCAAAGAATACATGATTTATCATCTCCTCGGCCGAACCACATCGTTTACATAGTGTACCACATTGCATTCCTCTATTAACTAGTTATGACGTTACTGCCAAGCTTCCCGTGATAACTTGCCAGATTAGATGTTGTATTTTCAGAGGACATTTTAATCTTCCATGCAAGTTCTTTCAAGGTATCCAGGCCTAGACCCCACCCTTTATTATTAATCAGAATTATCTCCAGGGAATTGAGTAGTTTGTAACCCGATTTTATCGTATATTGACCTGATTTTATATAATGCCACACTAGACCATCATACGTAGTGGTACGACTTGGATGGACACCTCGAATCAATTCTACATCTTCTGGATTCATCCTGTAAAAATTGGCAAATGCCAATCCCTTGTTGCAGGATTGATTAAATGTTGAACTTGTAATCCAGGATGCCATGTACTGCCTCTTCCTCATGTCAGTCTCGGATCTATATCTGGAATCCACGAGTAGTTCCATACTGACGTGTTTATACCCGATCATATCCTTATTCATATCCCCTGCCTGATCAAAGGTTATGTTGAGAAAATACTATTCCACTCAAATGAGGGTGAAGAGGGTTTCCTAGCGTTTAAAGGGTGAATATTCCAGAAGTACCTTCCTCTCAAGACTCGAGCAACCAACGACCCTAGAAACTAAATTAGCCTCCAAAATTTTTTGGTCAATAAAGTCGTATTGAAATCTTCCAGCGATTTAAAACCCAAACCTCTGTTTTCTTTTGGAATACATAATTTGTCTTATTCAACCCAATGGAAATCGCACTGGTTAACATTGAGTTTAACACTTGGGAGAGTTTGAAACATGATATGACATAGTTGGGTAACACAAGGGCAACTGACTTAATTAGGATTTCCTTGCCTCCCTTTGATAAGAACTTGGAAGACCATCCATTTATTCAGTCTCCTAGTCTTTCCCATATATAGTTAAAATCTGACTCTTTGACCGTCCTACACTTTTAGGGATTCCTAAATAAGTTCCCATCCCACCTTCTTTCAATATACCTAGATGATTTTTCATCGTCTCTTAACCTGTCCCGAGACACTTTTCCCAAACATAACCGAAGACTTATTAAAATTTATTACTTGTCCTGAAGCTTTCCCATTTTCTCGTAGTACATCCAAAATGGCCTGACACTGTGAGATCTCTACCTTACAGAAAAAGAGGCTATCGTCTGCGAAAAGTAAATGAGATACTGTTGGACTATGTTCAAAATTTGATCCCCGTTAGAGCATTATCCTGTTCCTTTTGTTTGATATTGGCAATTAGGACCTCCATGCATACAATAAAGAGATACGGAAATAAAGGATCACCTTGTCTTAATCTTCGTTGGGAAACAATATTTCCTGTTCGCTGACCATTAAAAAGAACTTTATAAGAGACCGAATGAACACACCACATTAACCAAGAGATCCACACATGACCAAATCTCAACTTATGTAAGACTGCTTCCAGAAATGACCATTCTATACAGTCATAGACCTTACTCATGTCCATCTTTATTGCCATATATTTGTATCGACACTTCTGATTGGTTCAAAGATCGTGAAACATTTCCTGAGCGATCAGAATATTATATGTAATCAACCTTCCAGACACAAATGTTAATTGTGTCTACGAAATGACGGACGATAGAAGCTTCTTAAGCCTCAGACACAAAACTTTTGAAAAAATCTTGTAACCCACATTACATAAACTTATTGGTCTTAGTTCCGTCATTTTCTTTGGTTGATCCGTCTTTGGAATGAGGCAAATATTTGTCACATTCAGCCGTGGATCGAAACGTCCTTAACAAAAAAAATCCCGAACTAATTTAACCAAATATCCCTTTATAGTCCCCCAGTAAGGCTGAAAAAATAATGTTGTCATCCCATCAGGCCCTGGGACCTTATCAGGGTGCATAGCAAAAAGTGCAGCTCTCACCTCCGACTCCGTAATGTAAGTAATTAGTATTCGATTCATGTTTTCCATAATAATAGGTTCAATCTTTTGGAGAACCTGAGTAAAATCGTCCGTCTCAGTATGCTTGAAAAGCTCATTAAAGTACTCGACCGTATTTTTTTCCATCTCTTCTGGAGATTCTTCCCAGGATCCTTGTGAATCTAGTAGTCCCGAAATTCGATTCCGTGCCCGTCTCTATTTAGTTGAGGCGTGGAAGAATTTTTTATTTCGATCTCCCTCTTTCAACCATAAATTCCTACTCTTCTATTTCCAGTAAATTTTCTCTTCTTTATAAGCCTCTTGAAGCTTCCTTTTAATGTCTACAATAATATCCTAAGGAAGAGAATCATCATTATGAGCTTCCTCCAATTTAACCTTCAGCGCTTCGATCTTTTGCTTGTCTGGAGGGACATTATTCTTTCTTCACCATGAGATCGAATTTCTACAATTATGTATTTTATCAACAAAGACTGACTCCCTGAAATTCCTTTTTTTTTGCCATCCATGCGCTATAGCCTCTGCAGAACCCTCCTTCCCAATCCATCTCTTCTCAAACCGAAAACTTTCGTGTATTTTTTACTTTGTAATTAAATTTTAAGAAAATCGGCCGATGGTCAGACCCAATCCTTGCTAAATATTGTACCTTTGAATGACCAAACACATTATGTCATTCTTCATTGTTAACAGCCCTGTCCAACTTACACCTAACATTTTGTTTATTTAGTGTTCCTTTCCAAGAGAACTGGTCGCCGGTGATCGGAACTCTGTCATTCTACAATGATTTAGCATCTGGTTAAAGGGATGAAAGATGTCGTTGGACGCATGTTTCCTCATATCTTCTCATGATTTTTCGGTTAATTCTTTTAAATCACCAATTCTTAGCCAAGGTTTGGTCTTTTGATCCCCTATATCCATTAATTTATCCCGAACTTTGCATCGATTTGCAGCCACAAGATCCCCATAGACAAATGAGATTAAAAATTTAAATCCATAGAACAACGCATCAGCATCAATAAGTCGATTAGTAGAAGACAAAACATCCAATTTTATTTCATTATTATAGAAAATGACAAGTCCACCACTTAATCCTAAAGGATCCACCGTGTACATATTATTAAAACCTAACTCCAATTGAAACCTTTTTAAATAAAATGAATATTGTTTAGTCTTTGATAAGAACACAATATCAAGTCTAAACTTATTCCAAAGATCTCTCAAACTATCAGTTGTCAAATCACTCCCTATACCTTGACAGTTCCAATTCATGATCTTCATGGACTTGTCGGTAGTTCCAGGAGAGCCACCTTCCCATACATATTAAAAAAATCCATAGTTAATTGACTTGATTCCAATGGACAACATATACATCAAATTTATCCCAGAAAAACATTGTCTCTTATATCTTCCATACGTTGGAAAAATGAAATCTACATATACATAAAATTTATCCCCAAATTTATCCCCATAAAACCTAAAACGAAATTGAAACGTAACCTGCGGAACACTACAAGAAAACACGCAATTTGCGAGAGAAATTTGCGAGGAAAAT
>OVAN01011332.1:0-14808 GCA_900406275.1 Anastatica hierochuntica
TGTAGCGCAGAAGGGCATTCGAAGAAAGCATGAAGAACTGTCTCCTCCGAAGCCCCACACCTCGGAAAAAGGTCCGTACAGTGGACTCCTCGATTGGCCAAATTATGTATAACAGCTATGTAGCCAGACACCATCTGCCATATAAGATGACAAATCTTCTGTGGCGCATCAATCCTCCAGGCATGACACTTCAAATCTACCAAACTCGGCCCATAATGGTCTTCCCCCTCCTTGCTAGCAATCAGCTCCCTGGCTATCTTATACCCTGATCTGACTGCGTACTATCCCGATCTTGTGAATTGCCAGCAAAAACCATCCACATGAAATGACTGAGCAATCGGTAAACTCCTGATAAGGGGGATATCCTCTGCCACAATGAATTGTTCCAACTTTTGGATATCCCATTGTTTAGAATCGTGATCGATAAAATCACTAACCACCATCAACGGATGGACAGCAGGGACCCTTGCTCTCGCAAGCCGTGCATGCCTTGTCGGTAGTCATGGATCCTCCCAAGCTCTGGTAGTAAGGCCAGAAAGAATTTTTTTTTTCCGTAATCCATGGAGCAGGAGCTCCTTAGATGCTGAGATACTTCGCCACCCGTATGAGGGTCTATCCGCCTCCGCCGCACGCAGCGACGTAGAAAACTTATAGTATCTCCCTTTAAGAACCCGCGCCAACAGGGAGTGCGGAAACCGGTTAAGCCTCCATAGCTTTTTGGCCAAAAGGGCCAAATTAAATTCATGGAGCATACGAAACCTTTACCCGCCTTCAGCTTTGGTAGCACACAACTTATCCCAAGTTGCCCAGTGGACACTCCGACGAGGAGGATCTGAACTCCACCAATATCTAGCAATCGCACTAATAATCTTATCACAGACATCCAACGGAAGCAGGAAACTCGACATAACATACGTCGGCAGGGCTAACGCAACAGCTTTGATCAAGTTCTCTTTCCCTCCTTTGGACAACCGCTTAGAAGACCACATATTCACTCAGCGGATTATATATGTAAATCTATTATATAATCGGATTTTATATATATATATATATTGCCTAGATTTTGGCTTCACTCAGCGAAACGAAACCCTAAATATATTAATAATTTTATCACAGCTTTAATTAATAGTGGTGATTTGCATTCGTCTTTTTCATCCTTTGCCTTTGTCACCATTGATATAACATGCTATAATATTTACAATTATTCTGGTAATTTTTTTAAATTAAGATAAGCAATTGCAGGTTGCTAGCTTGCTAGCAACGACACAAGACATTGGCCTTTTTCTATGTGAGAAACATTTTTGACAAGATTTGTTTCATGTTCTCTATGTTTTTGACGTTGCAATCATATGTGTGAAATACGTAATTAAGCTTCGAGGTTAACACGACATTTAACATATTGTTGGTTTACCACTTTATTTGCAGACGTCTACTTCATTCATTATACCTAAATTACCGCAAAATTTTATAACATTCCAAAATTTTCTTCCGTTTGCAAGGTAAGAGCTCTCAATTCGTTTTATCTATTAGTTTTTTCTAAGTGTTTAGCAAGGTCTTCTGGGTTTTTAGTTTTTTCTTATCGAATCTGAGTTAATCTTTATATTATGTATATCTATGAGCAGATTCTCCCTAACACCATTTACACCATAGCCTTTGTTCTTCAAGGTAAAAACTCTAGATTTCATAGTGTTGTCTTTTACTTCTGCTTATTTTATTAGCTAGGTCTCTCGGATGATTTTTATTCTAATTTGTGTTGTGTTTGCGCCGGATAGCCTGCTTTTGGTTTTGGATTTCTGAACTTAAAAAAACATATTTCTCGAATACCTACTAGAATGTATTATTCAGGTGAACTTGAAAACGATACAGTGTCAGAATGTGTGTTCTCGAAAAATTTTCTTAAAAAAACGTCACGCCCGTTTATAGTACGGGTCTGGATATGAATCAACTTAAGGTCGCCATTCTGCCTGTTAGCTTCTGCATGTCTCGTGGAGTCTTGGATGAAGGATTCGCGTGAATCGCCCTGATTTGCTCCGGATTCGCTTCGATCCCTCTGTATGTGACTATGTACCCCAAAAATTTTCCGGAGCTCACTCCGAATGAACATTTGGAAGGATTGAGCTTCATGTTATACTTTCTTAGCGTAGAGAAAGCTAGTTGCAGGTGGGCGATGTGGTCTTCCGCCTCCAGAAACTTGACCAACATGTCGTTGATATAGACTTCCATGGTATGGCCGATTTGATCTGCGAACATCATGTTGACTAGTATCTGGTAGGTGGATCCTGCATTTTTTAAATCGAAAGGCATTACTTTGTAACACTAAATTCCTCGCGGCGACATGAAGGAAGTCTTCTCCTGGTCATCGGGGTGCATAAGTATCTGGTTGTATCCGGAGAAAGCATTCATGAAGCTCATTAATTGGTGTCCAGCCGCAGCATCCACCAACTTGTCTATATGAGGTAGGGGGAAGGATCTTTTGGGCAGGATTTGTTAAGATCTGCGAAATCTATACAAACCCTCCACTTGTCGTTCTTCTTCCGGACCACGACATCATTTGCTAGCCAATCCAGGTAGTGGACCTCTCTGATGACCCTAGCCACATGGAGGTTTTTGACTTCATCGTTGATGATAGCATCTCGTTCAGGTGTGAACTTCCTCCTTTTCTGCTTGACTGCTGGGTATTTTGGATCCACTTATAGTCTATGTACTATGACAACTAGGTCTATACCTGGCATATCCACATGGGACCATGCAAAATAATCAGTGTTGGATCTCAAAAAGTCTATTAGCCTCTAACGTGTGCCTTCTTCCAGCCTTGACCCCACTTTGAGATTCTTCCCCGACTCTCCAGGTATTAGGGGTATCTCATCCAACTGCTCTACTTCCGGCTCCTCAGTATGCTTCACAGGAAGTGGCTTCTATAATTGTTATAAGGGGGTTGTCTTTCCTTTTAGAGTAGTATGGTAGCACGATCGAGTGTTCTCTTGATCACCTTTGATTTCTCTGATTCCCCAAGGTGTTGGGTACTTCATCACTTGATGCAGAGTTGAAGGCACTGCTCTCATCTCGTGTATTCAGGGCCTGCCCATGATCATGTTATAGGCAGAGGGGCAGTATGTAACAAAAAACTTAGTGGACAAATTTATTCCTCCGTCGCATGGTAGCGCTATCTCTCCGACAGTCTGCTTGACTTCTCCACTGAAGTCTACTAATGGCGTGGCCTTCTTGGTTAGAGCTTCCTGGGTTAGCCCTAGATCCGTGTATGCTCCCAAGAAGAGAACGTTTGTAGAACTTCCATTGTCGATAAGTACTCTCTCCACCAAACAATTCGCCACCGATAAGGAAATGACCAAGGCGTTGTGATGCGGGGTTAGAACCTTGTCTTGCTACTCAGCTATGAAGCTTATGGCTTCTTGATTATGACCTTGACGTTTGGCTTCAGGGACGCCATAGATGCTTTTTGCGATCCTCGTGCTTTTCTTTGGGGCAGCATGTGTGATGCCACTAACTTCGGATCCTTCGGATATGACATTGATTACTCGATCATGTCTTGGAGAATCTGGAGCTTGGCGGCTTGTTGGGATGCCTTGTTCTTGATTGCTTAGCATCTCCTTGGTCTTGTTAGAAATTCTCGCATGTGCCCTTTCTTGAGCAATTCGTTGTCTTCCAGCCTTAGGGATATGCAGCCCTCCATTATGTGCCCATGGTCATTGTGGGAGTCAAACCATTTGTTAGGGTTTCGGTGGTGATTAGATGATCTCATTTTCTGGGGCCACCTGACTTAGTCTCCCATCTCCTTCAAGACTCCCACAAGTTCCACTTTTGATATTGACGGTTTCAATATATCTGGCCAAGTGTTCGTCACGAGAGGTTTGTTGCCATCTGGCCTTCCCATAAGTATGTGCCCTCCTTTGGCTCCTTTCACTCTGCTTTCTCCAGAAGGTCTTTGATAGGGCTTGTCGTCCCTGACTGTCTTCTCGGTCCTCATGACTCGAGATTCTTGCCTAGCAAGTAGATCTTCTTCCCATTTGATATACGGCTGGGCACGAGGAAGTACATCCTCCATCATCTTGCACTAGTACTTGGTCAGCTCCTTGTACAGATCCCCCTCAGGGAGGAGCCCTCTTTTGAAGGCTGAAACTGCAGCGACCATGCTGCAATTTGGTATTGTAACCTTTTGATTGTTGAAGTGTCGCACATAGCTTCAAAGAGGTTCCGCCTTGCGTTGCTTGATCTCATAAAGATCGTCAGATGACTTGGGGGTCACCCTACTGCTGGCGAACTGTTCTATGAACAAGTTTTTCAGATGTGCGAAGGATCCCACGGTTCAAGTTGGAATCGTGATGTACCACTGTAGGGTGGCGGCAGTCAGGCTGGACCAAACCCCTTGCACATGGTAGTTTTCCTATGTTCTTTTTGAATCGCCACGGTAAGCATCTTCTGCCTGTATTGCGCGATGTGGTTATTCGGGTCGGATGTCCCGTTGTATGGCTTGATAAAAGGGAAGGTGAACTTCCTAGGCATGTCGACCAGTGCAATCTCGTCTATGAAAGGAGTGTCCACATGAGAGCTTGAGGCACTTTTCCTCAGAGGAGGTGCAAAACCTGGAAGAGGTTCGATTACTGACTGCAAAGCTTTAAACTTGTCGGAGAACATCTGTTCCAGATGTTTGGCTTCGCCAGAAAGTTGGACGTGGCTTGCAACCTGCTGTCTTTCTACTTCCATGGGGTCACCTTGCTCCTGACTAGGATCTTGGTTCCCCTAGGCCCTCTCGCCGTTTTACTTCGTCTTTCTCTAGTGTTATTGGTTGGTGGAGTTTCCAGAGTTGGCATCTGGGGCACGTGAACCCTGAACCTCTGACCCGTAGCCTGATTAGCCGTTAAGGTCAAGTTTGTCTCCCTTGGAGCTTCGTTCTCCAATTCGAGCTACAACAGGCGTTGTGCATTCTCTTGAAGTGTCTTAGTATAAACTTCCATCAGTTGCCTCAACGCTTGCAACTCTGTGGTTGTGGCCTCGACTCCAATTGGAGTTTGATGTTTACAGTGTCATGGTTGTGTCCAGGAATTGTCAGCGCAACTTTGGATGAGAGCCCCCCCCCCCTCCTTCTAGCGCCAACTGTTCTGGATGTCCTTTAGAAAGCACTACGGAAGCTAGAAGACAATGAATGTGCATGTTTTGTGTATTTCGATCTAAGCAAAAGATATGAAAATATGTGTATATTACTCTCTTAAGCGTAAGGTTTTTCGGATTCCTTCTCCTAACCCTTAAGCTTTTATATTTATACATGGAGTTCATCATTATCTCCTTCAAACTAGGAGACATTGTAATTATCTAATAAATATACATGATTATCTACATATTTAATTCGTAAGATAAACATCAAATAATGGCGGCTGGCTTCGGGCCTCTGGCCTTGCTGCGACATGCGACTTCTTACTTCGTTAAGGCGTCTGCCTTCCTGCTTCTGCGCATTTCCCTGCCTTATGGCTTTACTGTTGTACTCCGTTCGAGCCAGGGGAATTCCCAAGGCTCAAATTACTCCCAACAACCTTCTGATCTCTTACCTTTTTCCCATCTTGTAAGTATTGTCTCCTTGAGAACTTCTTTGTGTATTACTGTGTTGTCAAATATAAATTGGCTTGTGTTTGTTTCCAGTTCACTTGCAATTGTTGTAATGACCGTGCGATGATTATAGATGCCTACAACCAAGAATTCAGTACAAGACTCCGAATATTGTCAGAATCATTTATTGTTCACCATGACTCTACCAAGAAAATATTGTACATGGTGACCATCTCTCTTTCCTACCCAATACAATCAATTGCCAAAATGTTTCTGATCACTGAAATCACAAACATGTAGCATTTTTCTAAACTTCTTAAATTTTCTTTGAGGTCGTACTACGCCTCCCATTTTCTCAGCATTTTCTTTGTATGGCTAGATTTTCTAGTTTGTCTCATGTAATGTGTCTGAGAGATACCTCATTATTTTCGTACACACATGACAAATAGAAGAGAAATTCATTAGATTGAAGATAAAGATCTACAAGATTTGACGATTGAAAAAGAACTGAAACAGATAAAGCTTTTTTCCACATTAGTACTAGACCACCGCTAACTCCTACAGGAGGTACCATTAGATTCCTATCAAATCCAAGATATCTGCAATCCCCTTTGACGTAATTGTCCTATTGTTTTGTTTCCATAAGGCATATGATATCCTGGAGTTACTTTTGATTTATCTTCTTTAGATGTCGAACTGACAGGTCATTGTCTAAGCCTTAGCAATTCCAACAGGCTGTCCTCATGGTGGAGATGGGCCTACTGCGCCTCTCTCATTGTTAGTTTCATCCTTCGAGCCACTGCTTTCTCCTATCTCCATCCATCTTTTTTTTTTGCTTCTCAACAGGATCCTTTCAACAAATTCCCGCTTACTATTTGCCCTCTTGTGGTCACCATATTTTTCTGCATAGGTGCCAAAAAAATTGATCATATCATCCATCTCCTAATCATCTGCTTCCCCTTTCTGTTTCCTTTTAGCATCTTTAAGTGTCATGTTCATTCTCGGCATCATAGGTGTACCCAGGATTGGGATTCAGCATGAGAGTGAAGTCATATTTTCTAGACCACATGTTGTAGCAGATCTCAGGTTCAATATAATCATCCTCTTGCTTCTCCTCTTCAACACTCTCTTGTTGCTCCTACTATTCATCTTCCTCCAATTGATCTATGGGATCTACCTCTTGTATTTGTATGTCTTTATTTTAGAAGATTGGTTGTCATCGCCATTTTGTTCATCCGGTCAAATCTACCGAATGATCACCCCATGATTCACATTTTGTTGGAAATCCATATTGTCCATATCTGGTTCATCATCACTATGATCCTCATGATCTCCAAGACAACCTTTTTGAATAGATAATTATTGGAATCATGAGTGAGCATGCCGCATATCGCACAGAAGTCATAGAGGCGTTTGTATCAGAAATGAAGCAGGGTCTTTATACCAGCTGTGAATTGGAAGTATCTTTGGAAACATAGGGGAGAGTTAATATCTAGTTGATTTGTACTCTCACGAACTCCATCCTTACAACCATGTTTGGTTCGTAGTCAATCTCCATAAGCATCCCAAGGGCACATGCCCTGTGTGCACAATCACTCCACGGCTCAATAATTGAAAAGGGATCCCTCAGATTTTGATTTAAAAAGGCAATGTGATTCCTCATCCAAGGATTCATGAAAGGAGTTCATCTCTCCAATATGAGCATCCTCTCCGAGAAATCCCATGGACCACGCCGCAATACCGTCATCATGGATTCTGCAGAAGGGAAGATGAATTGGAAACGGCGGTCTTCGACAATACGAATGTGTACGATACCATCAAGTCCCTAGATTCGGAGCAGATTTGCAATAATGCATCGTAGGTTATGACGTCTTGGCATCACAGCTCTACCAATTAGGATGAATCATTTTTCTGTCGCTGCTTGGTTCACTACCTCCGCCGACAAGGCTACTAGGTCATCCTCAACCCCAAGTCAAGCTAATGGACCGCTCTCCTTAAATTATCCGACATAGAGATGTAAAAAGTGGAGAATCGAAGAAGGTAAAGAAAATTTGAGTAAGATTTTTGAGAAAGTTGGATCCAGAATTCCCAATTTTGCTTCGATTTATAGTAGCGATAATTTGAAGAAACTGCTTCCGCAACTACATCACGATATCTACTTCTCGACATCATGTGATAAATTGTCCGAACATGTGTCAAGATCTTCACTTTCCCATGACTCCGGCAAGAGATATCTCAACCAATAAGCAGACGACGAGGATGAAAAACCGTATTTCAATAGCCAATTTTATCGCAATTTCTTTAGTTATGCATCTTAATTGTGTAGATTTTAAGCACTACAACGAATCGTTTTGTAAATTTTTTCAGTTTTAGTTTAATTTTCGTTTGATTTCTTTTGTTTTCTTTTGCTCCTAATTTTTCTACATCTATCTATAAATAACAATTTAAATGTTTTTCTTATGTGTGTGAATATTTTAATTTATAAATATGTATTGTAAAAGGACTTCGTGTTTATAACAATAAGTCTTATCTTTATTTTGACATAATGCATAAATCTTATCACAACAACAATTTTTAAATAATGAAACCAAATTTAATATTCCTCTTATTCATTTTCAGATTACTAAAGAATTTTTGGTTCTATTTTCATTTAGAACAAACTAAAAACATGGCATATTTGAATGTGTTCTAAATCATCTTCAATGGAATTTATATAAAGACGTGAAGAGAAGTAGTATCTCTCTATGTGAAGATTAAACACATGCATTGCAAACCTGTTGTGGCAACCAAGAACTTCCGATAAAATAATATAAGTATGAAATATTATATTGCTATAAAATATTTTCTGAATTTTTAATAACCGAGCAAAATATGTAGATCGGATAAGAAATTAAACGAAAAGTTATTTTCAGTTTGGACCACGAATGTTCGCTAGCTATTGAATGTCTAAAATAATGGATACCCAACATAAAATGGACCATGATGTGTATCACCTTCAGTAATATTTTATTACCATCTTAATGTAATCTATACTATCCCTTTTCATTCAAAAATTAAATTTCTTGCACAGATGATTTTTTTGTTGGAAAATGAATTTGACATAACAGCAAAAAGAAAAAAAAAGAAGAAGTAGAAGAAAAGGGATAACATAATCATTAAACAATAGCTATTAAAGAATAGTTTTGTAGTTAAGAAAGTTATAAGAGAAAAAAGAAATATTGAACAGAATTGAAACATGGTTGCAGCAGGTAACTTCAACTAACATTCTTTGTCCTAAATAAACATATCTTTATCCTAAACGTATCGTATGAACCCACATATAAGTGTACGAGTCACCATATATGCATAGAGTATTTCATTAACCACTAAATCAATAAAATCCCATAATGTAAAAGCTTGACTAATAAAAAAATTTGTTGGACTGTTGATATTTATGGTGGTCCAATGAATGTCTCTGCGGTTTTCAGTTGAAAATGTTATATACGGATAAGTAGATTCACTTAGCCTCACCCGTTAAACAACAACGTTCGAGTCGATTTAAATTGACTTATAATTAAGTGTGTCATAGCGTTATGTTTTCATTGCGGACACTGTATTTATGATATTCTTTTTGTCTTTTAGATATTTTTCTATGTTTTATTTTTAAGCAAGATTTTTAAATTTTTTTAATTTTCTGCCCATTTGTATTCTCTGGAATGATATTCTACATATTGAATTTTTTTTAGTTAATAATGTTTTGTGTAAAATACAGCAAATTAAATTACATTTTATGCAACTTCTTAAGAATTTTACATTTAACAGAAATATCATTCATAATAAGGAGTATATTTGAATATAATTCGCTCTGTAATTAACGAATTGATTATTTGCAATCACTTTGGGATAAGCTGGATATTCATTGTTTATATTATGTTCAAATTCGTATATTTCACCACATATTTGATTTACTATTTAAAACTTCATAAATGATAACAGCTCTAAAAATTACAATTTATTTGATTAATTAATAACGAATTAGTGTGCTCATTTTAAGTAAAGATTTTTTTTCTTAATTGATAAATTCAGTATTGTACAACTTATGTCAAAATTTACTTTCCTTTCAAATTTATAAATTAATGATGAATATGAAGTTTGTAGAATTAACTTTTTTTGTTAAGCTAAATGTGTATATTTACATACACATAAACACATGCACATATATGTGCACTTCTTATATAATGTTTGATGCAAAAAGGAAATTTAACTAACGGTTATAAGTTTTGGTACTAAATTTTCTCCATTACAGTTCGACGCCTTAGGGATTTGTGTTTAAAGCTTTTCCCGGACATTATGTTTCTGATAGAGACTAAGAATCAAGATGAATTTGTGTTTCAAGTATTCCAATGGATGGGATATGATAATAAATTTATTTTACCCCCTTTAGGTCAAAGTGGTGGTTTGGCGTTGTTTTGGCGACAAGATATAGACATTCAAATTCTCACATCTTCTGTGAATTTTATTGATACCTTGATTTCCTATCAAGGTTCTTCTTTCCACCTCACTTTCGTTTACGGTGCCCCTGCGCGCCAGAGTCGGCAGGAGGTCTGGAATTGTTTGTCGCAACTAGGTAGCTCCAGAGATTCGCCTTGGCTTCTTACTGGAGATTTTAATGATATATTGCTTCAGTCTGAGAAGCGAGGTGGTCCCCCTCGATGGGAGGGTTCTTTTACTGACTTCCGAAGTTTCGTTTCGGTTAATGGATTATGGGATGTTAATCATTCTGGCAACTTCCTCTCTTGGCGTGGAATGCGCTATGATCACTTGGTCCATGCCCGTCTGGACCGGTCCTTGGCTAATAATGCTTGGGTAGAGATGTTTCCCTCTGGCCGCTGCGAATATCTCCGCTTTGAAGGTTCCGATCACAGGCCTTTGGTAACCTACTTAGACAATTCTCGGCAGTCCCGCCCTAAACTGTTCCGATTTGATCGACGGTTACGAGAGAGGGGCGAGGTTTTTGAGCTTGTGTCGGATGTCTGGCAGGATGAGGTCACGCATCGGTCTTTGAAAAACTGGGCAAATGTCGCTCAACACTAGTTTTATGGGCTAAGGAACAACATCTGAATAGTGCTACCTTGATAGCGGAATTGCGCTCTACGCTTGACTCACTTCTCTCTAGTGCTGCGGCGGACACGCAAGAGATTCAGCGCATTTCGACGGAGTTGGACGGAGCGTATAGAGAGGAGGAGAAATTTTGGAGAGAACGTAGTCGGGTCCTTTGGTTGCAACATGGAGATCGGAACTCGGGTTACTTCCATGCTGCTACTCGAAACCGGCGGACGATTAACCGGATCTCGGTTATAGAGGATGATGACGGCTCTGTCCATTATAAAGAACCAGAGATTGCAGCGGTAATTGGCTCATATTTTCAGAATATTTTCTCCTCTAATGGAGCAGTAGATTTCTCTATTCTAGAGCGGGCCTCGTTGTCATTGGTTTCTAATGCGTCTAATGTTATGCTAACGTCGATTCCCTCGGCTGAGGAGGTGAAGCAGGCTGCCTTTTCAATTCACGCGAATAAGGCTCCGGGACCGGATGGTTTTTCAGCGGGATTCTTTCATTCGTATTGGCTGGCTATAAGGCCGGATGTAACTCGTGAGGTGATCGAGTTCTTTGAGACGGGTACTTTTCAATGGGATATGAACTCCACTAATGTGACGCTTATTCCTAAGATTCCGCATCTGCGAAGGGTAGCAGATTTTCGTCCGATAGCTCTTTGTAGTGTATTCTACAAAATTATCGCGAAAATCCTAACAGCCCGTATGCATTCAATCCTGCCGGATTTGATCTCTGAGAACCAATCGGCTTTTGTCCCCGGCCGGGCAATTTCGGATAATGTTCTCATTACTCATGAAATCTTGCACTGCCTACGCCGATCCAAAGCTACGAAACGTGGAGCGATGGCTGTTAAGACTGACATGAGTAAGGCCTATGATCGTATCGAGTGGAATTTTTTACTCCGAGTTTTGGAGAAGTTTGGTTTCCATCCTGTATGGATTAATTGGATTATGGAATGTGTTACTACGGTTTCGTATTCCTTTCTGATCAATGGGTCGCCTCAGACTAGAGTGATTCCTACAAGGGGGTTACGGCAGGGGGATCCCTCTCCCCGTGTCTGTTCATACTTTGTACCGAGATTCTTTCCGGTTTATGTCGTCGAGCGCAGGAGGATGGCAGTATACCAGGTATCAAGGTTGCTCGATCTAGCCCTCCAATCAACCATCTCCTCTTTGCGGATGATACGATGTTTTTCTGTAAGTCTGATGCTTCCAGTGTGACTGCTTTGAAGAACCTTCTTCAGGGATATGAGTTGGCCTCTGGGCAATCAATCAATCTCTCTAAATCTTCCATCACCTTTGCGTCAAAGACGCCGGCTTCTCGTCGACTCATGGTAAAGAATCAGCTATCTATTTCTAAGGAAGGTGGTACTGGGAAGTATTTGGGTCTGCCGGAACACTTCGGTCACCGGAAACGCGACATATTTGCCTCTATAGTTGATCGTATTCGGCAAAAGGCTCAGGGATGGTCTACCCGGTTTCTATCTTCGGCCGGAAAAGAAGTTATGCTTAAGTCGGTTCTATCGGCTATTCCGACTTATGCGATGTCTTGTTTCAAGATACCATTTTCCTTGTGGCGGCGCATTCAATCAGCACTTACTAGATATTGATGGGATGATAAGCAGGACGTTCGTAAAATGTCTTGGATCTCTTGGGAGCGACTATGTCTACCAAAGGTGGCTGGTGGATTAGGATTTAAGGATGTTGAGGCCTTTAATGATTCTCTCTTAGCCAAGCTCTCTTGACGCTTACTCCAGAGTCCCTCATCATTGGTTTCTCGTATCCTGTTGGGCAAGTATTGCCACTCTTCCTCTTTTATGGAGTGTTCACCTACGTCCACCATGTCGCATGGGTGGCAGGGTATTCTAATTGGCAGAGATGTTCTGCGTCAAGGGTTGGGCTGGGTAATTGGTGATGGTGCTGATGTGAGGGTCTGGGGGGATANATCACCTGTGGCAGTGATGGGCCCTCAGCCTTTGGAACTTCATGATCTTCGGGTGTCGGATCTCATATTACCTCATTCTAGAGAGTGGAATCGGTAGGCTATTTCGGAAGTCCTACCTAATTATTGGTCGCTCATCTCCACTCTGGTTCTGGGTTCTACAACTAGACGGGATTCACTTGTTTGGTTATTCAACAAGAATGGGAAGTATTCCTGTAAGAGTGGCTACGCTATGCTCACCTCAGGTGGTCAGGCCTCTTCTATGACGCACTTTAATTGGCTGAAGAATGTGTGGCATCTTCGTACCTTACCTAAGCTCCAGACTTTTCTATGGAAAGCTATGTGTGATGCGTTACCAGTCCGTCATGGACTACACTTACGTGGCGTGAGTGGGGATTCGTCTTGTCCTCGATGTGGGTTACGAGAAACCGTTGATCATGTTCTGTTGCAGTGTGCTTTTGCCCAGCGTATTTGGGATATGGTGCCTCTTCTAATGCCTACTTTCAGACGGTACCGACCATGGCTACCTTCTTGCCGGCTATGAGAACCTCTAAGGCCTTACCACCTTTGGGCTTGTCTGTGGTAGACGTGTACTCATGGGTACTCTGGCATCTGTGGAAGGCACGGAATCGTTTGATCTTCAGCTCAGAGGTGCTTTCCCACGAGGAGCTTATTTCCTTGGCTTGTGCTCAGGCCCGGGAATGGCAGACTGCATCACTCTTAAAAGTTAAGGTGAATGTTCCCCATGATCTTCCAGTGATGACTGAGCCTTCTTGTCCGCCTAGGCCGGTGACTTTGAGTTCTAAGTGCTGGGTGGATGCTTCTTGGGTTTCATTTACTCGGAAGTGTGGTACGGGTTGGTTGTTTCGGGCACCGAATGATACTCTGCTTGGCAGGTTCATCTCCTCGAAGGAGGGGGTACCCTCGGCTCTGGCAGCGGAGGCTTTTGCACTCAGGACGGCGCTTGATCAAGCTATTGTGTTAGGGATAACTGAGTTGATCTTGCACTCAGATTCCCAAGTATTGATCAATGTGATCAATAAGGAGGAGGACCATATTGATATTTTGGGTCTTCTAATAGATATTAGGAATTTAATTTCGCGCTTTGCATCTGTCTCCTTTTCGTTTATACCACGATCGACAAATGTTATAGCTGATTCGCTGGCCTACCGAACTCTTTCTGCTCAGGATTCTTCGGTTAGTGAAGTATAATAAAAATTAATTTGTGAACAAAAAAAAAAATTCTCCATTAATTTTTTATGTCTTTTTCGCCAACTAAATCATTAATTAATCAAAAAAATTCTGCGATTGGTTATCCAATCGGAAACATAAATTCTGCGAGTTTATAAAAGAAATCCTCGAATCACTGAATTTGGTAGCATGCTCTAGATAGTCCGTTTTGGAATACAGTGAGCGAGAAATTAAAGAAATATTAAAAAGCGGAAACAAAACACGTAGGGTGCAAAATTCGGCAGCGGAGTTCGAGAAAATCGTTCAATTTTCAAAGTCCTGAATAATAGAGATAAGTTGTTCGCAATGTGTCTCACAATCCTGACAATCTATCCTTCTAGCAATGATCTTTTTTTGCATCCTTAATTTTGTTTATATCTATAGTTTGGGATTTGACATTCTACACTATCAAGTTTACAAAGTATTATTGTCATACAGAGGACTTTTGTTAAAAAATTTGATATATTTTTAGGATTAGGCAAGTACTGCTTTCAATATGATATAGAAGGATAATTAACGTGAACAAGAAATTTACGCATAAGTCTCTCTCCACTATATTTAGAATTAAAAGCATTCAATTGGGTAATCTGGATTATGCACTATATGATCGCACAACAGAAAACAATTATAGGATCTACAATAGGCCTATCTGAGTTGGCAGAGATGGTGTCTACACCAGATGAGTGGTCAAATTCCTCGATCCATTTGGAGGCATACAAGAGAAGTCAAAAGTTTTTTTTGTTTTCAATCTCGTACATCACACTTCAAATGCAAAGGTGGACATACAATTTATAAAAGTACTATACCATTGGTTTAGATTTTTAAATCGTTATTATTATTATTCAAAATATGTTGACAAAAATCTGTTATAAATTATTTGATATTCGGTGAAAAAATGTATTTGGTATTAAACATATATTTTTACCATTATATATATATATATATATTTATATATATATATATATTTATATATATATATATATA
>OVAN01011333.1:0-14808 GCA_900406275.1 Anastatica hierochuntica
TAGATGGCTAAAAGGGCTTAAGTTATACTATCACATGCATACTTAGATGGGAAACAAACGAGAGTTGTGCCTTGTAGTGTGTATAGGTGAATAGATTTCTGCCACGAGAGTGGATTGATCGATTATTAAGGGTCCCTTCGTCTAGAAATAGCTTTGGTCCTCTAAGAAAGCCTTACCCAAATCCATTACTTCCTTAGATTGAACCCGAACTCATAATCATTGTCTCAAGATCTTATCTTTCTTTTGATTAGATCGAAGTTTACTCTTTGCTTGCTTTTACTTTTATGCTATTTTGTTATTTCTTTCTTTTATGCACAATCACCATGGTTACCATTTATTTTGATTAGGTTTAGTGGAGACCCGTGCTCTTACTAGATCGGCCTCTAGACTAGAACCCATAGTATATTCTCCTTGTTTAGGTTCTACTAGCACAAACCTCTAAATCCTTGGACGACCCTAAAATAGTAAAATTGACCTCGTTGTCTTGTGGGATTGAGCGTAGGGTATTAGGTTTATAAATATTAAACTTTGACACTGAGAAAACCTCTACATCAAGTACTAAGGCTTGGCATAAGGCCTTACTTTTACTTTTACGTTAGATGATCTTTGCACCATTTTACTTGTTTTGAGGACATTGGCAAAAGGCCGTACTTTTCTTATCTTGGTTTTGAGTTCCCACTTGCAAACCTCATTTCCGGGCTTGAACTTTGTTCTTTGCTTGAGGAAAAGTAAAGGGCAAGTCCGAGGGTGTTTATGTGTACATATTTTCATGCATATTTTGATGCATTTTAGCTTACTTTCATCCACATTTTGGTTGTAAATATTGCAAATAAGTCTTAGAATGCATTAGTTTAAGTCTAAAGTCTAGTTTAGGAGCATATTGCATTTGCATACCACTTTCTTTGCATTTGTAGGTACAACTTTTAGATGGATTAATGGAGGCTCTAGAGGTGAATCTAAGGTGGAAATGGAGCTAAAAACCAAGGACAAAAGGAGCTAAACACTATGTAGGAAGTGAGGATCAACCAAGGCATCCAAGAGGAGAAAGAAGACACAAGAAGCTGTCAAGGGACCCTGCCATCGACCAGAGGTCGATGCTGGCCAACCTTGGGTCGATGTTGGCCTCCCTTGACAGTNTAGGAAGTGAGGATCAAGCAAGGCATCCAAGAGGAGAAAGAAGACACAAGAAGCTGTCAAGGGACCCTGCCATCAACCAGAGGTCGATGCTGGCCAACCTTGGGTCGATGTTGGCCTCCCTTGACAGTCATTCTACCCAACGTGAGCCAGCATCGACCCCCTGGGTTGATGCTAGCCTCCCTTGGGTCGATGTGTGGCGACTTTGACGAGAAAAGAGCCTTTTTAGGGCTTCCTCACTCCATCCTTTAGTATATATAGCCCCCTTATGTACCAAGAACATAACATATCATAACATATGCTTATCTTTGCTTAAGAACACAAACTTTTCTTTCATTTTGAGATCTAAGACTTTTTAATAACTCTTTACTTTTCTTGAGTGATTTGGATCTTTTCTCCTTCATCTCTTTCTCTAAATCTATTCTTCTAAGCCCATGGGAGCTAAAAGACCCAACTCTTGTATTTGGGTTTCCATCACTCTTAGTGAGTAGACCCTTCTTGGATATTGAGATATGGTAGGCTAGGGATAGATTTAGGGTTGTGATGGATGATTGGGCTAGATTTTGGTATAGATTCTTACTAGATCTAATTTAGTTCTTCATAGCTATTTGCTTGCTCATTGACGCCTAGAAAGTGTTCGATGAAATGCTTGAGAGAACTAAATCTATGTTTTTCACTTTGAGCTATGAGAGTATTTTTCCCGATCGGACACCAAGGTTCTAAATGGCTGGAAGGGCTCGAGTTATACTATCACATACATGTTTAGATAGGCAACAAATGAGAGTTGAGCCTTGTAATGTGTATAGGTAAATAAATCTCCGTCACGAGAGTGGGTTGATCGATAATAGGGGGATCCTTGGTCTAGAAATAGCTTCATTCCTCTAATAAAGCCTTACCAAAGTCCATCACATCTCTAGATTGAAGCTGAACCCATAACAATTGTCTCAAGATCCTATCTTTTTATTTGATTAGATCCAAGTTTACTCCTTTCGTGCTTTACTTTCTTGCTAGCTTTCTTATTGCTTTCTTTTATGAGTTTTCACCATGTTTGGCCTTGATTACCGTTAGATTTAGTGGAGACCCGTGACAATCCCCTACTGAATCGCCACCTAGACTAAGACTCTTAGTGCATTCTCTTTGCTTACGTTCTACTAGTCTAGCTTTTAAATCCTTAGACGACCTTACACTACTACAATTTACCCCGTTCTCTTGCGGGATTGAAAGTAGAACTTAGGTTTTATAAATTGTAAACTTGGCCCACGTCACCATGGTGAGGTCAATTCCTCACATAACCATTAAACCTTTGCCAAGCTTCACCGAGTGTCTCTTCAATCCATTGTTCGAAGTTTGCAACGCTATTACGGAAGTTCGTAGTCCTTTTATGTGAGTGGAATTGTCCAAGGAATCTCCTTTTGCATTGATCCCAAGTGGTTATAGAAGAACTAATCACGGTCTTTTCCCATTGTGAAGCTTTATCCCCTAATGAGAACGAAAAGAGAGATAACTTCACATAATCTATGGGAATTCCTTGAATCTTGGTTGTATCGCATAGTCTTTCAAAGTTGTCAAGGTGTTCGATGGGGTTTTTCTATGTCCAAACCAAATAATTTTGCATTGTGGATCATGTTGATGAGGCTAGAGTTGATCTCGTGATGGGGCATATCTCCCGGTGGGGGTCTTATTACCATACTATTGTTGCTCGTGATTGGTGTATCAAAGTCACCAATAGTCTCCTCATATGCTCCCATTCCGCCAACTTCCTCTTGCAAAAAAGCACAAATAAACACAAAAAGGAAATAGTTAAATAACTTGAAAAGTAAAGCTTAGTCTCAAACTACAATTAAATCCCAAAGAAAATATTAATCTAGCAATCGTGCTCCCCGACAACGGCGCCTAAAACCCTTTGGGTCTTTAGAAAACGAACAACGAAGCTTTCAATTTATAAGTCTGTTTCCTAACAATAACACAATCCGCAAGTACACGTATGTGTCATTGTAGTACTTGGGGGTCGAACCACAAGTAGCAACTTACTTAGCTAGATAGAATTAAGCATTGGGAATACACACTCGAGTTTAATCTAAGCAGATACGAAATGTTGGGGTTTGTTTTGGTTTTTTTCTTAGTAATCTATAAACGAAAGCAAAGCAAGAAAGTCAATGACTTAAATAAAGGCAATAAACTTAAAAAAAGAAAGCAAACATAAACTTAAAGGTGCAAACTTGAAAGAAACTATAAACTAAGATGATGGGCCAAGGAAAGTTGTAATGGATCCATTTAGAAAGATGGTTATAGTGGTGTTAGATCAAGCTATTGAGCACAAATCCACAACCAAAAGCAATACTAGCCTAATCCACTCTCATGGCAAGAGGCTATTTCCTTATCAATCGCATTCGCTCAACTCTCGTTTGTTGCAAATGATAAATCGATTAGGAATCATTAAGAGCAAGACCATATAATCACTAATCAATTTAGCAAACAACTCTCATTGGTTAGATTTAAATAGAAAGTATTTGGTTCTCCTAGACATTTCATCGAACACCTCTCGGGCGAGAAATGCATACAAGTCTAGATCTTAGTTAGCTACTCTAAAACCTAGCATTAAGCACAACAAAGTCCTTTGGAAACCTAAGATTAGCCATCCCTAACAACCATATTATAACCTAATCTAAGTAGATCTCAACACCCATGGATCCATCAAAAGAGACTACTCACACATACTAAAGAGAAAGAGAAGAGATGAAGAAATAGATAAGGATTTCATAGATAAAGATAGGTGTTTGATCCAAGATGCAAACTTAAAAAGAGAGACTATTGATCTTAAAGATCAAGAGAGAAATCATAAAAACACAATCTTGAAGAAGGAGAAAAGTTATAAAGGTCTTGGATATATAAAACTAGGTTAAAGGGGTATTTATAGGTGAAAGGAGGCTAACTTTCCTGTCAACAAAGGCTACTGTCGCCCAAAGGTAGGCTGCTGTCGATCTGGCGGTCGACAGTAGCTACCTTGATAGCTTGTGGCTTCTTTCTTCTCTATTTTCTAGCCTCTTTTGATCTGATCTTCTCCCATTGCTTCTAGCATTTGAATTCCCTTGATTCTTTGTTCTTTTAGCCTCTAGAATTCATCATCTCAAGCTCTCAAATTGATCTCCAAAGGTTGTAGCTACAAATGCAAAGAAAATCATATGTATAAATATAAAACTTAAGGGCAAAATGTGGACACACAAAACCCTAGGCTAAGAAATCAATACAACAGTTGTTCTTTCGCTATTATTGATCTTTAATCGTTGAACATCTTCAAACTATCTTTGCTAAACATTCATTGACCTCCGGCTTCCATAGTGCATAAAAAGAACGACCAAAATCATCCGTAACAGTTGGCGCTAGAAGGAGGGGAGCTTTCAAAAACAGCTACATGACGATGGTTGGAGACAATCATGAATTAGCAAACATCACGCCTAGACGAACAGAGCTAACCTACGAGGAGATGCGATCTCAGCTAGAAACTTTCCAAAAGAGACTAGGAGAGATGGAGCAACTTCGAAGGGATCAAACTCCAACTAGAGCTGATGCTGCAACTGTAGAGCTTCAGACCTTGGGACAGCAGATGGAAGCTCATGCCAAGACACTCCAGAAGAACACGCAATGTTTGCTGCAACTGGGTCTAGAGAACGAGACCCTTATAGAGTCAAACTCGGCTTTGATGGCAAATGAAGCCACAAATCAAAGGATCAGGGTCGACGTGCCCTGGATGCCAACTCTGGAAACTCCTCCTACCTATAACTCTGGAGAAAGTGGAAACCCAGCAGCAACCCTTATGGACGTAGAAGAGTCGCAGGCCGCAAGTCTCGTCCTACTCTCTGATGAGGCTAGACGACTGGAGCAGATGTTCTCCAACAAGTTTAAGGCGCTACAGTCGGTGATCGAACGACTTTTAGGTTTTGCACCTCCTCTGAGGAAATGTGCCCTAAGCTCTTATGCGGACACTCCTTTCTCAGATGAAATCGCACTCACCGACATGCCAAAGAAGTTCACCTTCCCATTCATTAAGCCGTACGGCGGGAATTCTGACCCGGTTAATCACATCGCAAAGTACAAGCAGAAGATGCTCACTGTGGTGATCCAGAAGGAGCACAAAGAAGCTACCATGTACAAGGGATTCGGTTCCAGCCTAATGGGAGCTGTCTTGCAATGGTTCATATCAATTCCAACTGGAACCATAAGATCTTTTGCTCATCTGACCGACCTGTTTATGGAGCAATTTGCTAGCAGTAGAGTGAGTCCCAAGTCCTCTGATGACCTTTAATAGATCAGACAACATAAGGCAGAGCCACTCAGGAGCTTCCTTACCCGCTTTAACAACCAGAAGGTCACAATCCCAAACTTTTGTGTTGCCACTGCAACTTCTGCCTTCAAGAGAGGACTTCTGCCTGATGGTGATCTGTACAAGGAGCTCACCAAATACCAATGCAGAACGATGGAAGACGTGCTTTCCCGCACCCAGGCGCATATCAAGTGGGAAGAAGATATACTTGCCAGGCAAGAAACTCGGGTCATGAGGACCGAGAAGACGGCCAGAGACGACAAACCCTACCAAAGACCTACCAGAGAAGATGGACAAAAGGGAGCCAAAGGACACAAGCCTCTAGGTAAGCCGGACGGAAATTGATTCCCGCCTGTACATACTTGGCCGAATGTATCTAACCTATCAATACCGAGCACGGAGCTGGTAGGAGTCCTGAAGGAGATAGGATGCCAAGTCAAATGGCCCCAGAAGATGAGGTCATCCGACCATCGCTGAAATCCGAACAAATGGTGCGACTTCCACAATGACCACGATCCCATAACGAAGGATTGCATATCCTTAAGAATAGAAGTCAACGAGCTTCTAAAGAAGGGAAACCTAAGAGAATTCCTCTCTAACAAAGCAAAGGAGATGTTGGATAATCAGGAAGAAGGAGTCCCAGCAGGCCGTCAAGCGCCGGATTCCTCAAGGCATGATAAGGTGATCAACGTCATATCCGGAGGATCAGAGATAAGTGGCATTACACATTCCGCTGCAAAGAAAAGCACAAGGCTTGCAAAAAAAAAATCATGGCACCCCAGAAGTCAAGCGCCAAAATCTTAGCCAAGAAGTCATAAGCTTCATTGCTAGAGGACAAGATGAGATCCTGACTCCACACAACAACGCATTGGTTATTTCATTATTGTGGCGAATTATTTGGTGAAGAGGGTATTCATAAATAATGGAAGCTCTACGAACGTACTCTTCCTGGGAGCGTATACAGACTTGGGTCTAACCCATGAAGCCTTAACTAAGAAGACCACACCGTTGGTTCGCTTCAGTGGAGAGGTCAAGCAAACCATTGGAGAGATAACACTAAGTTTTCCGTGATAGACTGTCCCTCCGCCAATAATATGATCATGGGCAGACCCTGGATACACGAGATGAGAGTCGTGCCATTAACTTTGCACCAAATACTCAAATTCCCAACCCCATGGGGATCAAAGAGATCAAGGGTTACCAAGAGACCGTTCGATCGTGCTACTAAACCACTTTAAAGGGAAAGATAACCCCCTTCTAGCAATTATAGAAGACAATTCCCGCATTGCATACTGAGGAGCCGAAAGTGGAGCAGCTGGACGACGTACCTTTAGTACCTAGAGAACTAGGCAGAAATTTCAAAATAGGAGCAAGATTGAAAAAATGCCTACCTCAGAGGCTGATAGACTTCTTGAGGTCTAACGCCGATTGCTTCGCATGGTCCCACATGGATATGCAAGGGATAGACCCAGAAGTCATAGTGCACTAGTTGCAAGTGGACCCCAACTACCCAGCGGTCAAGCAAAACAGGAGGAAGTTCGCACCTGAATGAGACGCGATCATCAATGATGAAGTCAAGAATCTCCTTGCGGTTGAGTTCATTAGGGAGGTCCACTTCCCGGACTAGCTGGAAAACGTCGTCGTGGTCCGGAAGAAGAATGGCAAGTGGAGGGTTTGCATAGATTTTATGGATCTAAACAAATCCTGCCCTAAATATCCATTCCCTTTGCTTCGTATAGACAAGTTGGTGGACGCCATAGTTGGACACAAGTTGATGAACTTTATGGATGCCTTTGCCGGGTACAATCAAATACTCATGCATCTAGACGACCAGGAAAACACATCCTTCATGACTTCTCGCGGAATCTACTGCTATAAGGTGATGCCTTTCGGATGGAAGAACATGGGATCCACCTATCAGAGGCTAGTCAACATGATGTTCGCACACTAAATCGGCCAGACCATGGAAGTCTATGTAGACGACATGCTGGTCAAATCCTTACAAGCGGAAGACCGCATAGCCCACTTGAAATAAGCCTTCTCTACCTTAAGGAAGTACAACATGAACCTCAACCCCTCTAAGTGCTCTTTTGGAGTAAGCTCCGGGAAAATTTTGGGGTACACAGTTACATACAGAGGCATTGAAGCAAACCAAGAGAAAATCAAGGCGATCCAAGAAATCTTTTCACCCAAGACTCCACGAGATGCCCAGAAGCTTACCGAAGAATGGCGGGCCATGAGTAGATTAATATACAAGGTATCCCACAAGTCTCATGCATTCTTTGAAGCCCTTAAATTCACTGAGAAGATTGAGTGGAACCAAGAGGCCGAAGAAACCCTAGTCAAGCTCAAGGAGTATCTCGACGACACCACCTCTTCTCTCAAAGCCGCAAGATGGAGAGCCTCTGCTCATGTTACCTGGTTGTTTCAAAGCATGTCGTAAGTGTCGTCTTGGTCAAAGAAGAAGGAAACAAGCAACGTCTGATGTACTATGTAAGCAAGTTCCTTCTAGATATCGAGACTCGCTATAGTCACCTTGAAAAACTGGTTCTCGCCTTGGTCGTCTCGGCTAGGAAGCTGCGTCGCTACTTCCGGGCTCACCCGGTGATAATCATCACGTCTTTCCCTATCAAGTGTGTACTCCACAAGCCAGAAATATCCGGAAGATTAGCCAAATAGACAGTGGAACTAGGCGAGTATGGTGTGATCTTCGATCCGCCCTGCCACGACGATCAAATCACAAGTCCTAGCGGACTTCTTAGGAGAATTCTCCCTGCCAATGGTACCAGGGGCAGAAGAAGAAGCCATGATCCAGCAAAAATGTAAAAGTAAATAAGAACGGGCGCTTTACGTAGATGGATCCTGCAACATACGGGGAGAAGGAGTAGGCCTCGTGCTCATCTCACTAAGAGGAGAAGTTGTATCAAGAGTAGTAAGATGCAACTTAAGAGCCACTAACAATGAAAGTGTGTATGAAGCCTTGATTGTAGGGTTCGGCTTGGCAAAAGACTTGAGAATAGAAAACCAACAAGTTTACAGTGATTCCCAATAGATCGTAAGCCAGACGCAAGGTGAATACCAAGCAAAAGATGCTAGCATGACCAAGTATATGTCCATAGCCAAGAACCTCATTGATTCGTTCAAAAGTATGCAAACTCACACAGATGTCGAGGGAACAAAATTCGCATGCAGACGCCTTGGCCAACTTGGCCTCATCCCTATAAACTGTGGAGCCAACTAGAATACCTTTGCTGGTTCTCCAGTGGCCGACTACTAACAAGGACGCCGAAGGGCCTCAAGTCTCCAACATCGAAGACCAAGAAACTTGGATGACGACCATTACTTCCTACCTAAAGGATGACGTCCTGACTAATATAAGGAGTGAATGTTGTAAGATCAAAAGGCAAACATCCCACTATTGCCTGATTCACGGAAAACTCTATAGATGGTCTTTCTTGGGTCCATACCTCAAATGTGTGAAGTCGGAAGACGCAGATTTAGTCCTCAAAGAACTACATGAAGGCGAGTGCGGATCCCACTCTAGTGGAAGAAGCTTGGTGATAAGAGCCAAGAGGGCAGATTTTTGCCAAAAGCACGCAGAAGTATCCAAGCTAACCCCGGAAAACCTCTAATCTGTAAGTTCCCATGGCCATTCATGAAGTGGGGAATGGACACTGTAGGAAAATTATCGACAACTTCCGGCTAGCTGGAATACCTTTTGGTAGTTACGGACTACTTCTCTAAGTGGGTGGAGGCAGAAGCCTTGAGCAATATTACGGATGTCCAAATAAAGAGGTTCCTCTGGAAGAATGTGGTAACACGATTCGGAGCGCCTCAAGAGATAGTTATAGACAATGGCCCGCAGTTCACAAGCAAAAACTTCAAGAAGTTTTGCGAAGATTGGGGCATAAAACTAAGCTTTGCAACTCCGAGACATCCACAATCCAACGAGCAAGCCAAATCCACTAACAAGATATTAGTTAATCTTCTAAAAAAGAGGCTGGACGACGCCAAAGGCAACTGGGTCGAAGAACTTCCAGCTACCTATGGGCATGTCAAACCAGCATCAAGACTTCAACAGGGGAAACACCTTTCTCCCTGGTCTACGGAACAGAGGCGTTGTCTCCCGCTGAAGTCAGCGTCCCTATGGTAGGGTCGGAGCTTCTAACCCCAAAAGAGAATGAATAACTGATGGCTTTGTCCCTTGATCTCCTTGACGAAAAAAGGGAAGTCGCAAGAATCCGAAACTAAAAGTACCAACTGGAAGTGGCTCGCAGCTAAAACAAGAAGGTACGAACCCAGACGTTCCAACAAGGAGAATGGGTTTTGCGCTGAGTCTTTGATAATACTAGGGACAAGGTCGCGGGTAAGATGGCGCCTGGCTAAGAAGGACTGTACCAAATAGTGGAAGTCAAAGGAGTAGGGCATACAAGTTACAAGACATGTATGGAAAAGTACAACTAAATAGATGGAACACGTTACACCTAAAGTCTTACTTCTTATAAAAGAATGCTCTTAACCTGGACGACCATACCTTAGATAAGTTTTTCTGCTTTGGATTTTTTAATTTCTTTTACATCTTTTATTATGTAATCATGCTACCTCTAAGGACGTATACCGATCAATAAACCAACTGCTTTCTCACGAGAAAATTAAGTTAAAAGCAAGGGGCAAATAAGTTGAATGGCTACTCCTCAATAAAGGAGTAATACAAAGCAACGTACCCTTCCAAAACAAAAGCGAAAAGCTAAAAAAAAAAACTTTGCTTGAACAAGAGAAAATACCCGAAAGAAAGCAAGAGACAAAATTTGCTTATTCTAATTAACAGAGAGTGGCTAACCGGAAAGCAGAGTGTTGAGCAGAAAGCAAAATAGCTTAACCTTGCTTACAAGGTCACAGTAAATGCAAAAGCTATGTGACTTGAACACGGAGCAACAGCTATACCTACTTACTCAGACGTGGGGAGTAGACAAAAAGTCTGGCATTTGGATGCCTTTGTGGGGGGAGGTCCATACCAGAAAAACCCATAAGACTGAGAGTGGCTTCACTGCAGGAAGCATAATGCAGCAAAGCAAAACACCTATTTCTAGATAGCTGGATGCCAACAAGCTAGTGGTTACATCTAGGTAATAGAATGCCAACAAGCTAGTGGTTACCTCCGGGTAACAGAATGCCAAAAAGCCAGAAGATACCTCCTGGTATCAAGAGGCTAAAAAACACGTCTTTGGAACCTAAGCATTGTCGAAGGACAAGAAGCAGAACTCTCTAAAAAAAGAGAGATAATGAGATTATCCCAACTTGGAACTCAAGAACTCTCGCAAGGCTGGGCAAAGACTAGAGGCCAATAAGCTAGAAGCCAAACAGCCGGAATATCGATACAAAAAAAACTAGAGGCCAATATGCCATAAGTCAAACAGCTAAAATATCGATAAGAGACCAGAGGCTAGAAAGCCGGAAGTCAATACAATTGAGACACAAAGGCCAGAGGCTTATAGCCAGAAGTCAGCCGATCAAGACGCAAAGGCCAAAAGCTTATAGCCAGAAGCCAGCCGGCCAAGGTGCCAATAATAAAAAAAAACTTGCCAAAGCATCGGCCATGAATGTCATCTATAAATCTAAGTCAAGAATCTATTAAGGCAGGAAGATAACAAAGAACTAGAAAAATATTCATTGAAGGCCACAGAGGACCGAAATACGACTTTTAAGTCCCGGAGGGCAAACAGAAAGAAGGCCTAGAAGGCCACCAAAGAGTTAAGGCCACTAAGGCCATGAAAAGTCACTACAAAGCCCACAAGGTGTAGAACTAGGCCCACACAGGGGCAGATCATCAACAAAAAAAAAATAAAAATAAATCCCACAAGGGGTAGAAGCTTGATTCTTTGTTCTGGGTCTGGAGGCTAGGCAGCTGGGTGATCAGGAGAGGCAGACTTCTCGACATTTGGCGTTGAGTCCGCTGGGGGTGCAGAAGTCATGGCTGGAGGAATCTTTGGTTCATCTTAAAAGGTGGGAGCTTCGAGGCCATTCTCTTCTGCCTCCGCCTACAAGTTCCAAGACTTGCCCTCACCCTTGAGGTAGTTCCAAACCATCTCCCAACGTCCCATGATCTTGATGTCGCTGACAGTCGTGGACATCTCCTCCATGAAGGTGGTCACCCTGGCATCCAGGTTACCAATCTCTTCTTCCAGCTTCGCCTTCTCCTCAGTCAGGGTGACGACCTTCCCTGCCGCCTTATCCTTCTCTGATTCCAGCCACCTGAGCAATTCCTTCATCTCCCTCATCTCCTTCTCCAAGCCAGCAGACTTGTCCTTCTCTGCTTTCAGCTTGGCAAGATAGTCCACCACCTTGGCCTTCCCTACAGAGATCACCTCCGTGGCGATATGATCCTTGGCATGGAAGAGCGATGCAGCTAGCTGAAAAACAAAGAGGAGGAAAGTAAGCCAGAAGAAAAGGAAACAATCAAAGGCCAACCAAAAACCAAGGGCAAACTAGTTACCTTGATCATCCCCTTCTGGACTTGGTCAAAAATGCCCAAGTTGTCAGAACTGGGAGGGTTGGAAGGAAGCGCAGGTAAGACAAAGCTTTGTAGGTGCTCCAGGGCACCATCGAGGTCGCAGACAGAGGAGGAGGACTGTTTGGTAGGAAGAAATTTCTGCTTTTTGCATGAGGCAGTGGCCTTCTGGGTCCCCTTCCTCTTGGACCCAGCAGAGGGAGACTCCGAGATCTCCACCACCTCCAGAGTCTTACTCTCAGACGCCAACTTTGCCTTCCTTCCGCCTGAGCCTTTTTAAAGTCCTCGAACGCCTTGGACCCATATCCTTACATATTCCCTGCAAAACGGCAAAAAGTCAGCCAAGAAGTTAGTCAAAGGGGAGATAGAAAACATAAGCAAAAGGTAGTAGACAAACCTCTGATACTGCTCTGGCTCAACGCTTCTTCACTTAGCAGGAACGTGATGCTTCTTTCCTCAGTAGAAATCTTGAAAGCTTCTTTAGCCTTCTCCTTGCCTTCCTTTGATTTCTTCGTAGATACCTCTGCAAAAACGAAAAGCTAAGAAGGTTAATGACAAAGCTAGAGGAGAAGAAAAGAAAAGCATCCTAAACCTGCCAATGAATTTCCAAAGAGTATAGAATCCCAAAGACGGCCCGACTCTCATAAAAACGAACTTTTGATCCCAATGCTTGGTGAAAGTTGCCCGCTTCCTCTCCTCCTTTTCCAGCTCCAACACCAAAGGAGCACCGGCTCGAGGGTGGAAGTAATATATGCCTTCCCCCGGAAGAACATGGGTGAAGTAATAGGAGTAGAGAAGCTCGTTAATGCCAAGATTCAGCCCATATAACTCATTGAGCACTTGGATGGCGGTAAGGATCCTCCAAGAAGGGGGGCTTAGCTGGGAAGTACAAATGTTGAAGTGTTCCGAGACTTTCCTCACCAGGGTCAGTATAGTACCCCTGGCTCCAGCCTCGAAATAGCCTTCATACATGGCTATCTCATCTCCTGGGCATTCAGAAGCCCTCTCGTCCTTCCCTGACGCCCTCAAATGGACACTTTCTATGATGGAATATTCTTTTCGCCAATCGTCCAAGATCTCAGAGTGCACGTTAGAAAGAGGGCCGACCTTCAGAAGCTTTGGACCCGCAGCGATCATAAGGGCTGAGGATTGGCTTCTGGGATCTTCGTGTCCTCGGAAGATCCTTTGGCCTCGGTAGAGGGACTAGTCCTAATCAAATGTGTCTTTCGAACGCGAGCACCAACAGAAGATGAAGCTACCAGAGAAAACTCATCACCAGAGCTAGTCATTCAAGGCTCAGAAAGGTTTTGATCTTGAATCTAAAGCTCGATTTGGGCAAGAAAGCTTAAAAGCTAAGGCTAATTCGAAATCCTAAGAGATGTTCTCTGGAATCAATCCTAATAAAAGTGAAAAGAAAAAGAAGAAGAAGATCTAACATTAAATCGCGGATGAAAAGCTCGACAGGGATTCCGGAAGAAAAGAGTTTAGCAGAAAAAGGAAGAAGATGAAGTTAAAATGCAAGAGAGAAATTAAAGAAAGGTTTAAAAGGAAAGAGAAGAAATCAAAATCAGTCGCACGCATCCAATCATAGGCGCACATCTCGCGGAAGTAACGACTATATTGTTTCTTCTCAAATCTTTGAAAATCCTCATCAACAGCTATAATATCTTCCTCCGATCCTCACGAATACAATGGCTGAGATCTTTCAACAAAACAATAGTCCTTGAAAAGTGCTAACGATTCATGAAATTAGAAATTCAAAGCCCTGAGGTCGGACGTCAAGAGCCAGACGCAATCTCCCGCTACAATGGCGCCCATTATCTGATGGAATTAAAACTAATAACAAGCAGACACTTATGGGAAATAAAGGCGACACAAGTCACAGCTAAAAAGGCCGAGTAACTACTGGCTTCCTGCCTAAGCCACATGGAAGATATATTATTCCACAACTTCGGATTGAGATTGCGCAATAAGGGGAAAACTGTTGCGAGTAATTTAGGTCATGGGAATTACCCCAGGCTTAAATGGAGTACATCAACAAGACCTCAAAGCAGGGGAATGCCCAAAAGCATGAAGCCATACGACGTTGCATAGCCGGAAGCAGAAAGTCAAACGACCCTACATAGCCAGAAGCCAGAAGCCGGAAGCCAGTCGATCGCCTGCTGTTGGTTGTTTTTTCCATTTAAATTAGCAGATAATGATGTGTATTCAGTAGATAAAGATGCATATATTTTATAGATAATCATGATATATCCAATTTTTGGAGGAATAATCATGACGTCCATGTATAAATATAAAGCTTAAGGGCAAAACGTGGACACACGAAACCCTAGGCTAAGAAATTAATACAACACTTGTTCTTTCGCCATTATTGATCTTTAAGCGTAGAACAACTTCAAACTATTGTTGCTAAACATTCATTGACCTCCAGCTTCCATAGTACTTACAAAGAACGACCAAAATCACCCGTAATAGGTGTCATCTATCCCATCTCTGACAGCACATGGGTAAGTCTGATACATTTTATACCAAAGAAAGGTTGAATCACTATCATCACTAATGAAAAGAACGAGCTCATTGCCACCAAGACTATAACAGGCCATAAGATGTGCATCGACTAAAGGAAGCTGAACTTCGCATGAGAAAGGATCATTTTCCACTTCCTTTTATTGATCAAATTCTGGAAATACTTGCTAACCATCCTTATTACTGTTTTCTTGATGGCTATTCAGGTTTCTGTCAGATTTCCTTTCAACCGGCGGACCAGGAAAAGACAACATTCACATGTCCATAAGGGACATATGCTTACCGGAGAATGCCATTTGGATTATGCAATGCACCTGCG
>OVAN01011334.1:0-14808 GCA_900406275.1 Anastatica hierochuntica
CTTTTCTAAAAAGGATAGCGTCAACGAAGGGTGTATCCGCATAGGAGTTAAGAGTGCTCTTGATAATCGTTGGAGGTACTCCCAGCAGACGATTTATCATATTCTCCATGGCTTCTAGCCTTCTCGTTAGCATGTATTCTACACCAAGGGCCTCGTTAGCATTTACCTCGTAGGGTTTTCTAGGACCGCTATGATGATGCAAGCCGGGGGTTCAGGTGAGCCTTGAGCTTGGAGTCTAATGCTTCTGAGTTTCCTTAACGACCTTCGCTGGTGTTTCGCCTAGTGTCTGCATCGACGGGACCTTCCTTTTGAACCTAGTACGCCTTTCGTCATCTTCGTCATCACTGTCGGCTGTATCAGCATCTGCTTCCACCGTCAAAGCTGTGAGAACACCGCTCTCGCATTCTAACTCCTTTTGACGAGCTTCGTTCTCTCTCAGCTTCGTCGCGATCAGCTCGTACTCTTAATGTTTCACCGCGATCGTCATGTCGTCGGCTGTCTCGGGTGTTTTGTCCTCATGCTGAATTACAGCTCCCTTCTCGGATATGGGTTAGAGGGTTTTGTTGTTCTCTGGTTTAGATGAACTGTTAGATTCGCTCATATTTATTTCTTTGTTCTTTTTGAAATCTCCCCCTCTCTCTAGCACCAACTATTGGGGGGGGGGGGGGGGTGGGGANAAGAGCAAGAATAGAGTATGTCGTTGGTTTTTAGGGTTTTTAAGAGAGATGAGCGGAAGAGATTTTAGAGAACTTAAGAGATGAAAATGATTCTTCTTTATTGATGAATAAGAGAGATCGATTACAATAAGTGTGTTTGTGTAAGGTCTCGGATCCTGGAATTAGGGTTTTTCCCTTTGTATTTATAGCCTTCGAATTAGATTATTTCCATATATTTTATGGATAACTTCTATGTTCGAGTCTATCTTAAAATAAGGCATATTTCCATAGATTCATAAAGGCATTTGTCCTTATATCTTAAGATTTAGACCGACTAATGGGATATCCGCCCTACCCTCAGCTATGACTTTGGTTATGGCCTTGGTTTGCACCTACAAGTAGGGAGTTTATTTAAATCTCCTTAGTATCGGCTATGGTCGGACTCTAAGGGAATAAAATTACCCCCAACAAAGGGCATCCCTAATAGCAGAAAATGAAAGATTCCTATATTCTTCTGGATATCCACAAAAGAGACAATGAGTAAGGATATAGAGAAATATTCTTTATATTTGAGGGTCTCAATAACTCCTCGAATCTAGAAGATATCTAAAGGATATCATGACATCTACATAAAAGATCTAATATAAATAAGGGTCCATAAACCCTAATCTCGACAAACACACTAAGAATCACTTACTTATTCAAACAAGGTAATAGGGCTACAATAGGATTTAGGGTTCCTTACCATTTTCTAGCGTATTCCTTGGTTTTTCATACAACATCAATAAAGTCTACTCTCTATATTACTTTCCTTGCTTTGATCTCTGCTTTCCGTAGTGGCACAACGATCCTGCCAAAAGTTTATTCTAACAATTTGGCGCTAAAATGAGGGGGATAAACTAAAAACTATGTGATGATGGGTAGATCAAAGATATCACAAATAATGATGCCAACGACGGTGCAGGAGACATACAAGTGAGCAAAGCAGGCGAAAGAGAGAACGTGGTGAGACTGGCCTAAGTTCTGGACAACTGACTAGCTACTAGAGGCCGACAGAGACCACCCGAATCGGGTTTGACTCATTGAATCCGATTTTATCACCCACCGCCACTGCGTTGAGAATCAACAGAACCTCCGATTGTAAGATCCAGATGCGTGGCTAATCGTGATATGATTCAAGGTAAATAGTTGACAGTTTTGGCTTTAAGTAGTTGAATGGAGGTGGAGAAGGGTAAATTTGAAACGGTGTAACGGCCGATGGTGAGTAAACGAAGCTGGATTAAAGTTTGCTAATCAGATTTTCTTGTTTCTAAGTAGCTGATGAGAAAAGCTTTAGAGTGGGAAATTAGCTCCTTTTATATAGGTAGATGTCTAAATTCTTCTTTTTGTGTCTATTAGATAATGTTAAATCTATTTTATTTACCCTTTAACATTATTTTTGATTAAAAACATCCTTATTATTTAAGAACAGCAAATATATCGGTAAATTTGTAATAACAAAAAGTAATGTCTATTTTCAGCATTTAATAAAATATGTTAAATAAAAAATACCATGTACGCGATAACATTTAGTTACTATTATATTTTTATAGGTATAAGAAAGACTTTCACTGATTGTACATTTCAATTAATAAAAAATTTTATATAAAACATAAACTTATATTTAATATAAAACAATAATACACATAAAATGGGGTAATTTTATTCCCATAGGGTCTAGACTTAGCTAGACCAGGGACTTATTGTTGACCCCCTTGGTTGAATTTGTTAACCAAGGCCTTAGCTAAGGACGTGTAGTCACGCCAAGGTCAAGAGCCAAGACTGAGAGAATATTCTCCTTATATGATTTGAATCTTAGAGATACGGACAATTACCTTATAAAGTTATGCAAATATTGCTTATTGTATAGATAGACTCGAAACTAGAAGTTATCCATAAAAGATATGAAAATACTCTTATTCGAATACTATAATACATGAGGAAGAACCCTAATTTAGGGATCGAAAACTCATTACTTGAAACATACTCATTGTAATCAATTTTTAATATCAATTAAGGATCATTTACATACATTTTTTATTGTTCTCTCTCCTATAAACTGTTTGACGCTAGAAAGAAAGGAGATATTTAAAAAAGAACAAAAGAAAACATGAGTGAGTTAAGTAGCTCTTCCGAGCCAAAGAAGAGCACAATTCATGAATGCACAACAAAAGACACTGCCTTATAGCAGCCTAAAGGAGATGCACCCGACGCAACAACAGACGACGCATCCCTCACGAAAAAGCTTCAACAATACGAGGCAATCGCGGTAAGACTACAGGAAGTTCGATTGAAAGAACTAGAGGAAGAAAACATAACTCTCAAGGCCTTAGCCACAGAGAGAGATGCTCAAACATCTGATCTTCATGACGACGTCAAAAGACACGTCAAATTGAAGAGAAGAGTCCATGCAACTGCTAGACGAGACACCGACAAAAATTGCTAGGGAGGCACGAGCGCATCAAACTCCAAGCTCAAGACTTACCCTAAATCATGGATCTTACCAATGAAATGACCCTAGTAAACCTCATGAAGGAAATAATAACGAGGTCGTTGGGTTGGAAGCCTTGCTAACCGGAAGGTTTGAAGCCAAGGAGAGCATGAATAAACGCTTGTTAGGGGTAGCCTCACCAATTATGAAAAGCACTCCCAATTCCTATGCAGATACACCCTTCGCCGATGTCATAGCCCTGTGAGAAATTCCCAAGAAGTTTGTTTGGCCATATATACCACTGTATGATAAGAAATTAGACCCTGACACACATATCTCTCTCTATCGCCAATGAATGCTCACAATGACAATGAGTCATGAGCACATAAAAGTATGCGTGTGCAAAAGGTTAGGAGCCAGCCTTACGGGGTCAGTGTTGTTGTCGTATTCCAACCTAGCTAACGACTCCATTGACTCCTTTGTGATGCTAACAAATTGTTTCGTCGAACAACTCGCTAGCAATCACACCCTAAGGCATTCCTCTGACAACCTTTACCACATCAAGCAGCGCAAAGGCAAAAGTCTTAAGGAGTATGTCTATTATTTCAACAAGGAGAGTGTGTTAGTCCTAAACTGCGTGACCTATACGGCCATCTCCGCCTTTAGACAAGGGTTATTAAACGATTGTGATCTCAACAAAGAGCTTACAAAATATCCTTGTCAATCTATGGAGGACATCCTCTCTAAGGATTGGGCGCAGATCAAGTGGGAAGAGTATCCTGCTCATCGAGCCCAAATAATTCCGTAGACTAGCACAAAAGTTCATAAGTCAGAGAAAGCCCTCGACAAACAGGAAAGTCGGCACCAAGTCCTTTCGAGCATTGGAGAAAACACCAAGAGTTCCATCAATCCTTGGACAAAGACCATGGCCTCGTCGACGAGGGTGAGCTTATACCATTACCCAAATTAATTGTCGACATTCTGACTACTGAGCCCGTGGACATCGTCGGAGAGCTAAGGCGTTTCACTTGCAGTATATCGTGTCCACCAAGGCCACGGTCGTCCACCTAGCATTGTAGAGTGGTTTGATTTCCATCAGGACTATGCCCATCCTACGAAAAGTTGCGCCCTGCTAAGGCAAGAAGTAACGGATCTCCTAAACAAAGGCTTTCTTAAAGAATCCCTCGCTAAGAATAGTGTCGAAATGATCCAACAACGCCTGTATCAACACACAAAGCCCCTAGAAGAGCCACTCAGAGGTCGACTACGCATACCAGGGTGATTAATCATATATTAGAAGGTTTCGAAGAAATGGAAAGTCGAGCAAATGCAGAGAATTCTTTGCCATCAAGGATCCACTGCGTTTCACAAAAAGCCGAAAGTGAAGAACTATCCATGGCCTAGTTGAGATTCACTTCTTATGAAGGTAGTAGGGGATAGCTTACCCACCATGACGCCCTAGTGGTGTCCCTTACCATGGCTCGACGTGTCTTCAGACAAATATTGATCGATAACGGAAGCTCAGTCAACATCCTTTTCGCAAAAACCATCTCGGCACTTGGGATTTCGGAGTTAAACCTCATATGCAGAACTAGTGTTCTGATTAAATTCAGCGGAGAGACGACCCCAACCCTCGGTGAAGTCACCCTAGGTGTATGGGGCGCAAAAATACATTGGCAAACCAGGTTTGCTATATAGGATTGCACACCGGCATATGATGTGTACATAATTTCAAGCATATTTAGTTGCATTTTAGCTTAGTTTCATTCACTTTTAGTATGTAAATATTGTATTTTAACTTCATAATCTATATAGTTTGAGTCTAGAGTCTAGTTTTAGGATTAGTTTCATATGGATACACATTCTTGCATTTGCACGATCTACTTTTGGAGTGGATCAATGGAGGCTCAAGAGATGGATTTAAGGTGGTCTTTGAGTCAATAATTCATGGAAAATAGGAGCTAGATGCATGGGGAGTATGTGGAAACAAAGAGGTTATCAAAGGACCAAAGAACAAGCCGAAGACTGCCAATGCATGCGGGTATCGACCTACAGGTCTATAGTGGCATGCATTAGGTTGATATCCACATGCATAGAAGACCTTGCTGCCTAATGCATGCCACTATCAACCTGCAGGTCGATAGTGACGTGAATTAGGTCGATAGTGGCATGCGCAGACTAGAAAAATTTGTTCTAAGGCAACATCTCTTCCCCCCCCCCCCTTTAGTATAAATAGATCCTCTTTGAACATAACTTTACTTTCTTTGAACAACTTTTCTATTTTTATTCTATACTTTGAAGATATAAATACTTGTAACAACTATTTGGGTTTCTTTAATTTAGATTTGTGTTTCTCTTCTCGATCTCTTTCTTTAACTTCTTGATATAAGAACATGGAAACTCAAAGACACAATCTTTGTCTTTGGATTTCCATGGATCGTAATGAGTAGATCCTTCAAAGATCTTGAGATGTAGTAGGCTAGGGTTAGATCTAGGGTTGGAATGGATGATTAGGCAAGATTTTGGCATAGATTCCTACTAGATCTTCTTTAGTCCTTTTGCTTGCTCATCGACGCCTAGTAAGTGTTCGATGAAATGCTTGAGTGAACAAGATCTATGTTTTTAACTTGGACCCATGATAGTTGATGTTACCTAGGTGCTAGATGGTTAGAAGGACTTGTAGATTACTATCACTTACATGTTTAGATAGGCAAGAAGCGAGAGTTGAGCCCTGTAATGTATATGGGTGAATAGATCTTCGCCATGAGAGTGGGTTGATCGACAATAGAGGGATAATTGGCGTAAGAATATTTTTAACCCTCTAATAAAGCTTTAGCAAAGTCCATTATAGTTCTAGATCGACCCCCAACCAATTGCTATATCTCAAGATATGATCTTCTATATTTATTGCACTTAAAGTTCATATCTTTATTGCTCTTTCACTACAAGAAAACTGCAGATTTGCGAGGAAAATATTTCCTCGAAAATTTGCGACCAATTTGCGAGGAATCTTCTCGGAAAACTAGTTTCCTCGCAAATCAGTCGCAAATATGCGTCCAAAATAATGTCTCGCAATTTCCTCGCAAATCAGCGGCCAATTTCCGAGGAAATTATATTCCTCGCAAATATGCGACGATTTTGCGAAGAAACAGTGAGAGACCATATTTTCCTCTCAAATCTCTCACAAATTGAAGAGAGAATTGCGAAGATAACTCTTATTTAGGTAAAAACGATTTCAAGATGAGTAACAACTATTTTGGAGGATATATTTCCTCGCAAAAAGATGGCTATATATACAAATGCACCCTGTTCCATTCATTCACAACATCTTAAAACAAAAAAAAAAACTCTAAGGAAAAAGTTAGGCTAAACCAAACATGCCTGATGGATATCTGGAAAGTCACAATTGGCATAAAAAGAGCATCTTTCGGGTGCTCCCGTACTTGAAAGATCAATTGGTTAGGCACAATCTTGATGTGATGGACATTGAGAAAAAAGTTTTTCGACAATATCATGAATCCGCGTCTGAATGTGCAAGGTAAAACGAAAGATAATGTCAAGTCTAGACGCGATTTGGTTGACATTTGTGCAAGGAGCGAGTTGCATATTACAAGAGATGGGAAATCACCAGTATCTGCCTTCCGATTAACAGCAGAAGTGAAGACAGCAGTGTTTCATTGGTAGGAATCATCCACAGAGTTTCCAGATGGGTACGTCTCAAATTTCTCAATGTGCGTTGAGCAGGGACAAAAAATTTCGGGCATAAAAAGCCACGATTGCTATGTATTTATGCAGCAAGTCCTACCTTTTGCTCTACGGGAGTTACTTCCGCATCATGTGCATGAAGCAATAGCAGGTAATAAATGCAGCTTCATTCTTCATTCAATTAATGTATATGCATTAAAATATAAGTTAGTTAACTACTCTAAATATTGTTTCATATACAAGCATTGGACTATTTTTCGCGATTTATATGCGCGGACATTGACTGAGGATGGGATTGCGAAGATGAGGATTAATATTCTGGATCTGCTTTGCAACATGGAAAAAGATATTTCCCCCTTCATTCTTCGATGTTATGGAGCATCTCCCGATTCACCTCCCGCACGAAACGTCTCTAGCTAGTCCGATACATTTCATATTGATGTACCCCTTTGAGTGATATAAGAAATACTTTTATGGAAAAGAGAAAACATAGCTCGAGTCGAGGCTCGATCGTCGTTGGAACCTTAATTGAAGAAACTTCTCACTTTACTTAGTATTACTTCCCACCAATGGTTCAAACAAAAACAATAAGACCTCGGCAATATGACGATTGTGGCGTGGCGCCTACGTACAATGTTCCGGATGTGCCTCACATCTTCTTCCAAATTGGACAACTTTCGGGGAAGTTGAAGGAGGAATGGTGGAAATATTTTTCATATAATCACAGTGCACATACTTATATTTTACAAAACTGTGAGTCCGTGCACCCGCTCGAGAGGTACACATGTCATTATTTACATTTGATAATAAAAAGTATTTTGTTAATTAAATATGCTAAAAACAAAATAATTATTGCAGTTTATTTGATTCACAAATTAGGGAGTCTTATCTCAATTTACCGGACAAGGAGTACCGGAAATACAAAGACAAAAATTTCGCTAAGTGGCTATAATTCTATGTAAGTCTATACAACGTTTCAATTTTTATGAAATTGATTGGTAAATACGTTTAACGTTCGTACATGTCACTCTCATTTTAGGTCAACAATGGATATAGCGATGTTCCTTTCCCCCTTTCGTTACACGAACTCGTACAAGGTCCAATTGCACAGATAGTCACTGCACCGATGTACTTCGCCCGCGGGTATACATTTCAAACCTATCAACACGGTTCCATAGGTCATCTACAAATTACAACATTTATGTACGGGGGAATTGGACTTCTACGGCGTGATTAATCATATTTTACAAGTCAGTTACCCCAGAGTGGTGAATTTACGATGTGTGTTGTTCAGGTGTGACTAGTATGACCCAAATGTTGGCCGAGGAGTTCGAGTGGATAATTTGGGAGTGAAAGACATAAATACAAACAGACAATATAGAATATTTGAACTATTTGTTCTCGCTTCGCAAGCATAGCAAGTGACATTCGTCCCATATCAACGAATAAGAGAACAGCGGGAGCAATGGCTTACTGTTATCCATGTGAGCCCAAAAGGTCGTATAATCGAAGCTAAAGATGACATTGTGTTACAAGAGGATAGGACAGGAGAAGACATGACTATTCTGAACGAATCCACCGAGGATGTCATACATGTTGACCCAACATCACATTATTTTGAGGATGTACATTCAAACGACAACGAAGACATAATGCTTGAATCAGAGGAGGATAATGATGAAGAAGAAGAAGAAGAATAACAAGATGAAAACGATTCCATTTATGTATCTTATCAACTTGACTTTGATGATGATTGATGTTATATATTATGTTTGTATAATTAATAAATGACAATTCGACGTGTTTGTGAAAAATTAAATGCATGTTCATTAATGTGACTAAATTCATGGTCTTTGAAGATTAAAATAACTTATAAGAAGAAGAATTTGAAAAACCAAATTTTCATAAGGCTTATATAAGTAACTTGGACTCTATAAGAAGGAGGTTAAGTTTAATATTTAATCTAGATTTGCGAGGAATTTGCGAGGATTCCTTGCAATTTCTTCGCAAATCTTAACCTTAAACCTTAAATTATAAACCCTAATTCATAAAAACTAATAAGAATCACGCTTTGAGCTAAAATTTCCTTTTACAAGTAACATAACAAGCAGAAATGCATTAAATAAAATTATGCATCGGCGAAATTATACGAAAACGAGAGTTTACTTTATAATGTATAGAAACTAACATAATTTCTTTAAACATGTGATAAAATTATTTGTTATTTGAATTTAAGATCTTCAATGATTACCGTAACAGTTATTGACACTATCGCACTTTCAAAAACTACGAAACCGTAAACCCTAAACCAGCTATAAATGAATTAATTTTTTTTAACGATTGCGAGAAAATTGCTAGGATTCCTGTTCCTCGCAAACTGCTCGCAAATTTGCGAGGAGTTTGCGAGGAGTTTGCAAGGAATCCTCCCAATTTCCTCGCAATTTTGGGCGGTTTGTCATAAATTTTAGGTGGTTTCTCTAAAATTTCCCAAAATTGCGAGGAATTTACGAGGATTCCTCGCAAATTCCTTGAAATTTTTGGCGCCAAAAGAAAAAAAAAGCAGGAAGCTAAAATTTGCGACAAAATTGCGAGGAAGAAAAATCCTATATATATATATGTGGCCAGACTTCTTCCTTCTCATTCGATCAAAACAATCCATCTCTCTAAAACTTTCTCTAAAAACCAAAACTCTCTCTAAAACCCCTCTCTATTCATATCCAAACCTTTGGGCATTATAGTATGTAAGTTTTTAAATTAAATGTAATATTAGTTAGTATTTGGTAGGTTTTAGGATATTTAGATTTTGAAAATAGAAAATGATTATGTGGTTTAGATAGAATTAAATAATTGATTTAAAATGTATGTTGGATAGAATTTAAATTTAATTAATCATATTTAATATTAAACCCAAAAACTAAAATAGTATTCTAATGATGATTTAAATAATAAATTATTCTAATTAATATTAAAATCAAAGATTTAGTAATAATTCTTCTAAATTAATATTAAATTCACAAAATCAAATAATAAGCCATTTTAATTAATATTAAACTGAAAATGTTATTATTAAATAATATAAATTAATATTAAACTAAAAATTACAATAACAAATTTCAATAAACATTAAACTCAATTTTTAAATTTATATGATTCTGTAGATGGACCCCTTCGGATCGTACGTGGCTTATCTACAATAATTTGCTAGGTCTGCACCGAGCGCTTCCAGTTTCGGAAGCGTTCCGGATATGTTCTCGTTGGGGATGACATTGCAGGGTCTTCTGCATAGTCCCGCTCGGGCATCTTTTCCTCTCATTCACTTCGAGTGATCAACGGGGGTACTCTGGTTTGACGAAGATGGGAAGGTTGCGTAGAAGATCACAAAGATCTTCATGTGTCACTATTCGGGCTCTTACTGGAGATTCTCGAAGACTCCTCGAGTAGTCAACGATGGCTGGTTCGAGGCATTCATTGTAAGTTTTTGATTTTTTTCTCTCTCAAATAAAATTTAAAATTATTATAAATTAAAAAATTAAATTTTGTTGCCCTAGCAAACGTACAACTGAGACCAGATATACGACCAGCGGGTCTGTGAGGAGTTTGAGACAAAACTCAAAGCCCGCCTCCTGGACCAGGTCGGACGATGGAAGAAGAAGTGGAAGACTAATCCGGAGAACACCAAGCCGAAGTGGATGGACAAGGACGTATGGGCCCAACTAGTCGTACACTGGCAGGGAGGGACCAACACGGCTAGGAGCGAGAAGTGTATCTTGGCACAACTAAGACCAACACAGAGAACTTAGGCTATGCCACTGCCGACCGTGACTCTTTTAGGGCTAAGATCTGAAAATTTGTAAATATTTTTTTTCAAAATAGTTTAAATAAATAATTAAATACTTAAAGTATTATTAGTTGTTTAATAATACAACAATTAAACTTTTTATTTGTAAATAAGGCTAAAGGTGCAGACTCCTACGTTCCCGATATTCTAGCTCAAAGGCAAAAGTTTGAGCGGCTCTGCGTCGAGGTCCATCGGCGGATGAATGAGGCCGAGATCCAGCTTTCCATGGAGAACCCTGATAGCTCAATCCAATCTTGCGGTCTTACGTAGTTTGAGAAGAACAGGACTTTTGCAGAAGTTAGTAATTAATTAGTTTTCTTACTATTATTTGTTTCATTTACTTTTTTAATATTTATTAATGTTTAATTTCTTGTTTTATATTGTAGGTTGCTCCCCGTTCGAAAGACCGGTTTTTTGGAGTTGGTTCTCTACAGCCCGAGGCATCCTTAGTAGCCACCGATGTTCAAACTTCCTGAGTAAGCCCGATGGACCTAGAGGAGAAGCTTCAGAGGGCTGAGGTGGACCTTGTGGCGGCTCATGAGGCGATTAGCGCGGTTCGGTCAGAGATGGCCGGATACCAGGAGCGGACTCGATCACATGTCCTTCTCTTCGATTGGATGGAGAAAAATGACCTGAAGTTTGCCAAGTACACTCGGAGGTTGTGGGACGGGCCTGCTCAACAACGATAGCAGCAACAGCAAAACTAGCAGTCGGACAACATTTAGATTTTAGGTTTTTTAATAATTTATATTTGTAAAATAGTTAAAAATTTATTGCTTTAATTTCATATTATTAATTTTAATTAAAATTTTATTTTTATATTATTAATTTTAATTTCATTTCTAATATTTTTATTTATTATATTTTATTTTTATTATTTTTGTCGATTAAATTAAATTGTAAATAAAAAAGGACTTTTGCGAGAGAATTGCGAGGATTCTCTCGCAAATCCCTCGCAAAATATTTGCGAGTATATGCGAGGATCCATCACAAATCTTTACAATATACTCGCAAATACTTTGCGAGGGATTTACGACAAATCTTCGCAAATTCTTGCAATGTACTCGCAAAAGTATTTGCGAGGGAGGTGCGAAAAATCCTCGAAATTTCTTCTCAAAACTTTGGCGATCAAATTGGGAGGATTTGCGAGGGTTCTTCATAATTTCATTGCAAAATTGTTTGATTCTACATATGATTGAAAATTCCTCGCAAATATATGCCTCGCAGATTCCTCGCAAAATTGCGTGGAATCTACGATTATCTATTTTCCTCGCAAATTTGTGAGGAAACTGCGAGGAAACCCGATTTGCGACTAACGATCTGCGACCGATTTAGTTTCCTCGCAATTTCCTTGCAAACGGTGATTTGCTAGGAAATTGCTAGGAGATCAACCCTCGCAATTGGCATGTTTTCTTGTAGTGTTTACTTATTTCTTGTATTTCATATTGCCTTTATTTATGAAATGTCATTATATTTGCCTTTATTTATGCTTAGATTTAGTTGAGACTTGTGACACCCCACCTAAATCGATCTCCCTAGACAAGGAATTCTAGTTTACTCAATTTGTTTAGGTTCTTGCTAGTCAAGTCCTCAAATCCTTCGGACTAGACCAAAAGTAATACAACTCGATATCATTCTCTTGCGGGAATCGTTGGGTTAGCTTAAGGTTTATAAATTTAAGCTTGCGGGAGTCGTCCGCGTCAAATTTTGGCGCCGTTGCCGTTGGAATTAGGCTTTAGCTAGAATCTTTAAAGAGATTTCTAGATTTCAAGGACTAGGCTTTAATTTTTACTTATTTTACCAAAGTTCTAAATTTCTTTTGTTGAATTTTTATTTAAAGATTTATGAAGAGAAGCAAAGAAGAGAAGAATCATTTGGAATCAACATATGCTAGGCCTAACAAAGAGTAAGTATATGCAAATAATACGCCATTCTGACGGCAATTAAAAATGCAAGAAGATACTGCTGCCCAAGGTGAGCTGTTGTCGTCCTCAGGGATAAAAGCTCACTTTTGAGCGACAACAGCTCACTTTGATGAGTTTTGTTTCTTATAGGGCACCCTCTCTTCCCCCTTCCCTAAAAATACTTTCTCTTAGCCATCAAGAACACTTATGCTACCTAAGCTTTTGGTTTTAGTTTGATCTTGTGTTTCTAAGTGATTTAAAGACTTGTAAACACTTTGTGCTTTAATTTCTTTAAATAATTTATGCATTTCATTTCTCTCTAAATCATTGTTCTTCATTGTTCTCCATCAAAGTTTCACCCTTTATCCAAGTTTTTTCCTTTCCTACAAAGTTAGGATTTTTCATGGATTTCTTTGTGTTTGTTTACTTTCAATCACCTCTTCTAATCTCTTCTCATCTTCTTCCCACTTTAAGAATGAACTTTCAAGAAGCAAGTGATACTTCTTGGTTCTCCATGGGTCTTGGTGAGTAGAACACATTGGATCTTGGATTGGTAGATTAGGGAGTGATTAGGTGGTTAGATAATGATGTCTAAGGATAGAATGAACTTAGATCTCTATGGTTTAGGTGTTCTTAATGCTAGATCTAAGATAAAAACTTGATCTTCACATGTATACATTTCACGCCCGAGAGGTGTTCGATGAAATGCTTAGGAGAGCATAAAGTATGATAAACTTAGCTTAGCCAATGAGAATTGATTGCTAGGGAATTTAGTGACTATATCAACTTACTCTTAATGATTCCAAATTGATTTATCATTTGCAAAAAGCGAGAGTTGAGTGAATATAATCAATATGGAAATGATTTATTTTCATGAGAGTGGATTAGGCTAGCAATGATTCCATGGTTGTGAGACTAGTTCTTTTTATTGACTCTTTTATTGTTAGTTAGCCACTTGATTACCTCTTTTCAAACGCCGATCCAAGTTCCATTTCTCCATCATTTCAAGTCTTGTTTAGTTTGTTTAGGTTATCTTTGCATTTACATTAGTAGTTAGTAGTAATCATCTCTCTCTTCCTATTTGCTTAGCTTATGAGATTTTTTGTATTCCTAGTGTTTGAATCTCTACTTCTCGTGGGTTCGATCCTTAAATACTACAATCGACATAGCCGTATACTTGCAGTTAGTTGGGATTGTTAATGATTAAGTTTTATAAATTTAAAACTTGAAATTGAGTTAATCACTAGCGAAATCTAGTTTGAACAATCCTAATCTTTCAAAATTAAAATTACTTTTCCCACCTAACTTTAAAATTTGATTTTGAAGGTGCTTTAGCAAAAATTTTGTCATTTGGTTATGAGGGCATTCTTTAAGGACCACTTTTCAAAATCTAATGTTGCCACCAACTTGAGCACTCCACCATGGTGATGGAGCTGGCACGAGCAGAAGTCTGTTGCCGTCCTTCGGGGGATTATTTGACTATGATGCCTTTCCCGACTTGGATGCTTCGTGTTTTAACACTACATCCGAAGGGGGTTTTATAGGATCGGCGCAATATGAGGAAGCGTCACGCCAAGGAATTGGGGTCAGTTTTTCAGACCCTTTGACGTGGTTCCATTTGTTCGTCTGGTTCTAACCCCTCCGAGGTCTTTCTATTTTACTTGTAGGGACTTCGCAAGATGGACGAGGCCCTAAAGGCTAGGACTTCGAAAGCGAGGCCTGTTGAGCTCAGAGACAAGGAGCTCGCGGAAGAGAATACCTGTCTGAGAGCCGAGGTTGCAACAGCTCCCCTTCGTGATGAAGAATGGTCGCGGCACCAGGCGTCGTGGATTCGTCGAGCATCCAGGAGCGGAAAGCGTGAGATTGCATCGGTCGATGGAGAGCGTTCGCGACAATATGTTGCCGCGCTTGCAGAATACCAACAAGCATACAAGCTGCACAGAGAGTATTGGGAGTGTCATAGCTCGGTTGGTGCCTTTCTCTCGACCGTGCAGCCGGGCTATTCTTATGAGACCGAGATTAGGAAGGCAAAAACCCCGATGGATAGGCGTGCAAATGCCGAATCCTTGATCCCCTCCATCGAAGATAGGGTCCAGAGCCATTGGGACCCGATTTCCATTTCTCAGGACTCGGAGGAGGTGGTTTACTCGAATCGGTGCGAAGACGACGAGGTCGACCAGCCCTCGAACTTAACCGGGGATTATGGGCTCCCAACTTTTGGCTCCTATGTCCCTC
>OVAN01011335.1:0-14808 GCA_900406275.1 Anastatica hierochuntica
AGCTCTCAGTTCTTTAATGTCGTTGTGATGGGACCAATTGCTAAAGATGATATGATGAGTGAGCTTTCCAGAACAATCGAGATTATTGCCTAATTCCCTTTGGTTGGAAAGATATGCTCGTTTGAACGCTCCTACGTCAAATCTGTTTTCTAGGTAGCTTACTCGGTTATCTTGTTGTCTGAGGAATAAGCTGGTCANTGTCTAGTCTACTCTTGGTTTATATAATGCTCTTTCTATCAAGCATTTGTTTGAGCGAGTCTACAAAAACTAAGAAAACAAATTTGTAGCTGGTTATGCCCGTTATAATATTGTTCATAGTAGATAGCCTGCGCATAATTTTCTTAGATATGTTTTGATTAAATTTGTATTATATCATGATTAGTTAAATAATTTATATCTTTTGAATCGACGTTATGGCATTAAGTTGTTGTATCTTTAGTATAATTGAAGTTGAATTGTGTAAATTTTATCTATTAAAAAAGAGTACTCAAACTGTTTTATGTGATTTTTTAAAGTGAATGTATTTTAAATTTTTTTTTAATGTATCTAATGTATCAAATAAATAAACTCATTCACAAATCAAAAAATTTCCAAAGACATTAAAAATATAGCTATATAATATATTTATATAAACTATAAAAGTTTGAGTTTAGTCATCTGATGCTTTTAAATAAAGAAATACTCCAACGGGTTTTGTTTCACTGTATATCAGATATCGAATATTATCCAAACCAAACCATATCCGAACTTATACGGTTAAAACCCGAAAATTCCAAAAATTTGAAATAAATGAAAAATCAAACAATTATGAACCTAGACTTGAACACGAAATTAGAAAAAACCAAAAATCTCGAACATGATACTCGAAAAATCTAAACATGATTAACCATAGCATAAATAAAAATTAAAAAACATTCGCGCATTTGCGCTAATCAAACTCTAGTTTATTTTTAAAATTGAACTTATCAATATTTAGTCCTAGATGCTTAGTTTGTAGTGAGATAATGTGTAACTCTGGTTTATGGAGACAAAATGGTGTGTGAAGAGAGCTTACAATGATTGATTTGACTACTTATGTCACCAAAATACAGTGGTCACTTATTTTGAGAGAAATCCATAGTTAACGCGCTTATCCTAAAGTGATACTAGGATTGGTGACATTTAGGGAAGTGATTTTCGAAGTTGCGTGAGTGACGACAAAGCACGGGAAAATATCATGTGGTGATTTGTAAGGAAATGACAATAAATCAATTCTTTAAAGTCTTCCAAGGAAACGGTCCCGACCTTCGGATAGAGTGCATTCGCGGACCTAACAAGGGGTGCCCCCACGCCGAGACACACAAGAAGGGCGGATGGGGGTGCTACAATTTGGTATCAGAATCGAACCCATATTAATGTAGAGTCAGAAACTCACACTATCGACGTAAGTGGGCTGAATCTTAGACCCTAGTTTATAAAGAAAAAGTTTTGTGTGAGGAGATCTTAAAAGAATTGATTAGGTTACCTATGTCACCTAAGTGCACTTATATTTTTTAGTCATATTTCTTGAGAGAAATCCATAGCTAAGTGCGTGTGCTGGAGTGATCCTTGGATGGTGACACTCTAGGAAGTGATTTCTGAAATTGTGCAAGTGACCAAAAAGTAGGGAAAAAATCGTGCAATGATTATTGAGAATGGAGCAATCAAGTTCCACCAAGTTTTACGTGGTTCTCCTATTATGGGAAATGTGTAGTTGGAGAAATCATGTGAAGCTTGGTTGATCAGGTCCGACCAAGGTCTACCTGGTTTTCCATTCTGAGAAGTATGGAGTTGGAGAAGTCATGTGAAGTTGGGCTGATCAAGTCTAACCAAGTTCTCCTAGGTTGTTCTTCGTCCAAAGAGTGTGAAATTTTGAGTTTTGAATTTTGAGTTTACTTTGAAGATTATGTAGATTATGTCTTTTATTATTTTATTATCATATATTGTTTTTCTTTTGAGTAATGGTTCTATTATTTAAAAGAACCATTGTTGTAAAAATTAAGAAATTTTGGAATAATATTCTTTCTTGAACAATAATTCCCTCTCAATTTCATTCTTCTCTTTCACAATGTTCTTCAAGTTCTTCATGATTCTCATCTAAATTCTAACATGGTATTAGAACCTTGAGCTCATTTTTCTCTTATTCTACGTCTCATATTCTGCAAATACTCTTTCTATTTTGTGTTCTTGAAATCGTTACACCATATTGCAAATCTCTACTCTTCAAACTCTTAATTTATTTTCATTCTCAAAGCTATGAAAAGGTCAAAACTTGTAGCTATTATCATGGTCCTTAAAGATCCAAACTACCTCATTTGGTCAAGATAAACCAAAGAAAATTTAAGTGGAAAAAGACTTTGGAAGTATATTGAAGAAAAGGCAACTCCAAAAGCTACAACTCAAGATAAAGATGGCCAAGAGATAGCCATGATAGAGGCGGACAAGTGGGCTCAAGAAGACCTATTTGTGCTGACCATTCTTCAAAATTCATTAGAAGCATTTATCCTTGAAGTATATTCCTAGTGTGAAAGTGCAAAGGACATATGGGATACTCTTAAGAAAGTTTATGGAAATGTTTCCAACATTAGTCGTGTGCTTGAAGTGAAGAGAGTCATCAACAACTTCAACCAAGAAGGAATGGACTTCACTCAACATTTTTGCAAGTTTAGATCTTTGGGCCGAGCTAGAGATGTTTATGCATGGATCCTACCACTCTCAATAATAGGCGTGAACAAGACAAGGTCTTTCGTCTCCTCTTGAGTTTGAGTCCATCCTACAATGATCTCATCAAGCACATTTTAAGAGCGGATAAACTTCCAACACTCGACGATATGTATGCTCAAATTCAAAAGGAGGAAGGATCTCTTGGTTTATTTAGGGGAATAGGAGAATTGGTAATGGCTAACAAAGGATCAACCACAAGTAAGCCACGACCAAGGCTACAAGCCATAGGAAGGCCACAACCAAGACAACTTCAAGGAGTATGAGCATTGCAAGAAGAATGGCCACACCAAAGAAGGTTTTGGATTCTTCACCTACATCTAAGGCCTAAAGGAAATGGATTCAAGCCACAAAGGGCCTTCTCCTCCACGGCATTAGAGGGAGTAGCCACGACAAGCACTTCAACTCTAGCCAAGGAGGATGATTCAAGGCAATGGTGGCCTATATGATGAATTCACAAGCTGAAATGGTGAAGAAAACCGAACTTGATGCATTGATCAAAGCCATCAAAGAAAACAATGGTACATCCATGTACTCGGCCTTCACAAGCGAGACATGTGAATAAGAAACATGGTCAAACACCATCAACAATGATACTCTCATAAGGAAAAGTGATCTAGGACCATTCGTCAAGGCCATAAAGGCCATCATATCCTTTAAAAAGTTTGGTACACGTTCTATTGCTTCTAAGCCAATCATAATAGATTCTAGAGCTAGTCATCATATTATTAGTGATGAGGATCGTATTAGTGATATGGGGAAAGACTTGGGGAATGTAGTAGTAGCTAATGGAGATATGGTTAAGATAGAATGGATAGGGAATCTTAAGTTGTTTGATAAGAAATTTGGTGCCTTCTATATTCCTTGTTTTACATCCAATTTGTTTTCCGTAAAGAAATCCACGATTGATCTCAATTGTCAAGATGATTTTAGGCCCAATGATGTTGATTTTTAGGACTTTAAAACAGTGAAAGTGATTGGAGAAGGAAGCTCTCAAGATGGTGTATACCATCTCCAAAAGACTAAGTCTTTTAACCCTCTTATGTCTACTTCCTTGAGTGAAAGCACTACTTGGCATGCTAGATTAAGTAATCATCTTGCTCGTGAATTAGAGCTCATTTAGAATATATTGCATGCATAGTTGGGAAGCATTGCAATCGATTTTCCCCACATCCGAAACTATCTATGAGAAATGCTTTTATTTAGTGCAATCGGATGTATGAACCTCTCCATGTATATCTACGGATAATTATAAGTATTTTGCTACATCTGTAGATGAAAAGTCAAATTACACATAGATTACATTGCTACCTTACAAAGATAGAATGCTAGAGGCATTTATGTACTTTCAAGCTTATGTCACTAACCATTTCAATGTAAATGTGAAGGTGTTAAGGTTGGACAATGGTGGTGAGTACACAAACAATGCCTTCAAAAATCACTTATCTAAGCATGGCACAGTACACCAAACAAGTTGTCCTTATACATCCCAACAAAATGGAATGGCCGAGAGGAAAAATAAGCACCTCTTGGAGGTTGCAAGTTCTATAATTTTCCACCCCAATGTGCCTAAGAAATTTTGGAGTGATGTCGTGGTGACCGCATGCTACTTAATCAGCCGCACTCCTACCAAATTCCTTAAGGAAGTTTCCCCATTTGAGGTACTCAACAACACCAAACTTTCCCTTTGTTATCTAAAAGTGTTTTGTTTTGTTTGTTTTGTCTTAGTACCCGGGGAACAAAGGAAAAATTTAGATCCGAAGAGTGAGAAATGTATGTTCCTTGGCTACTCAACTACACAAAAGGGATACAAATGATACAATCCCAAGACAAGAAGAGTGATGGTGTCTAGAGATGTCAATTTCATATAAAACCAAGGGTTCTATGAAAAGAAGAAATGGGAGGAGCTTAAGGATTTATCTCACACATCAAGTAGGGAAACTATTCTTAATCCTTTTGAAAAACCATGGAATCAGCTAAACCAAGGAAAATGAAGTTGCCATGGCCCCTTTGGCACCTCAAGGAGATGAAGAGCAATCCCACATTAATCAAGAAGGGGGAAATGAAGATGAATGCTCAAGAAGGAGGTGAATTTGAAACTCATGTTCAAGAAGAAGGTTCATCAAGTCTTGATCAAGATGGAATTCAACAAGAATCTAGTCATGATGAAGTTCAATATGAAGAAGAGCATTTTAGAGAAATTCAACCTCTAAGAAGAAGCACAAGGATAAGGAAACCATCCAATTGGGTGAACTCAAAGGTGTATTTCAACTATAAGGTCGTGGCTCATCTCATTCAAGCAATATGCTCTCTAGCTTATTTTCCTCAAGAACATTGAGTGTTAATGAGAAATTTGGATCAAGGATACAAACCAAGATCTTATGAAGATGCCAATAAACATGAAGTGTGGAGAGATGTCGTGGGAGATGAGACAAAGACTATGAAAATGAATGATACGTACTATGAATCCGAATTTCAAAGAAGAAAGAAGGCGGTATCAAGCAAGTGGGTTTTCACCATCAAGTATAGAAGTGATGGAATAATTGAAAATAAAGCAAGGCTAGTTCAAGGGGATTTACACAAACCTACAAAGAAGACTACAGTGACACCTTTGCACCTATGGCTAAACTTCATCCCATCTGAGTGGTCCTCTCTCTTTCTACAAATATAGATGGGCCTTTATGGAAAATTGATGTCAAGAATGCTTTCCTTCAAGGAGAACTAGAAGATCAAGTGTATATGCATCCTCTTCTGGGTGTAAAACACATTGTCAAACCCGAAAATGTGTTAAGATTGAAGAAGGCTATCTACGGACTCCAGCAATAACTAAGAGCATGATACCACAAGCTAAGAACCACACTCAATGGGAGAGACTTTAGAAAAACAGAGGAAGATCATACACTCTTCACTCTTCTTAGCTCAAAGGTATAGTAGTTGTTTTTGTGTATGACAAGGAAGGTGTACAAGCCGAAAAGGTGTATCTTAAATCTTTTTTGAAATTAAAGATTTGGGTGAGCTAAAGTACTTCCTAGGGACAGAAGTAGGTCAATCTAAAGAGGGGCTCTTTCTATCTCAAAAGAAGTACACACTTGATTTGTTGAATAACTTAGGTAAGCATGGAGGAAAAGCAGCCAAGACACCACTTGAAGATGGGTACAAGGTCTTGTGAGAGGGCGAGTTTGAAGACAAGTCATTTGGAGATGTCAAGCTATATAAGAGAATGATTGGGAAGATCATCTACTTAACAATCACTAGGTCGGATATTTTATTTTCCGTGAATCAAGTATACCAATATATGCAAGCTCCAAAAGTGCATCATTGGAACATGGTGGATAGAATCCTTAGATACTTGAATGGAGCTCCCAGACAAGGAATATGGATCGGTTGAACCAAGAACACCGATATAGTTTGTTATTGTGATGCAGATTGGACAAGTGATAAGGTGGATAGAAGATCAATCTCGGGAAATTGTACCTTTATTGGAGGCACCGTAGTAACTTGGAAAAGAAAGAAACAAAAGGTGGTCTCATTTTCAAGTGCGGAATCCTAGTATAGAGCCATGAGGAAGCTTTCCAATGAGCTAGTATGGATCAATGGATTACTCAAGTACTTAAGTACTTAGGCATTGAATCACCATCACCAATCACCATGTATTGTGACAACCAAGAGGTTATTCACATAGCCTCAAATTTTGTTTTCCATGAGAGGACAAATCACATAGAAGTTGATTTTCATAAGGTGAGGCAAATGATAATACAAGGAGTCATTCTACCTTGCTAGACAAGGAGTGAATATCAACTTGCCGATATCTTCACCAAGGCGGCTAGTGCCAAAGTGTGAGTCCATTCACTCCAAGCTTGGGCGCATAGACATCATACATTCATGATCATGATCCTCTTAACCTTGTAGACTATACTCTTTTCCCCTAAGTGTGTTTTTATCCCATGAGGTTTTTCACTTCGATTTTGTAATGAGGAAGTTTTTCTTGGTTCCAAGCTTGACCATAGTAAGATCATATAGTCAAGCTTAAGGGGGAGTATTGAGAATGGAGCAATCAAGTTCTACCAAGTTATACCTGGTTCTCTATTCTGAGAAATATGAAGTTGGAGAAATCATGTGAAGTTAGAATGATCAAATCCGACCAAGTTATACCAAGTTCTACATGTTCTCCATTCTTGGAAATATGAAGTTGGAGAAGTCATGTGAAGTTGGACTGATTAGGTCCAACCAAGTTCTCCCAGGTTGTCCCCCGTCTGAAAAGTGAGAAATTTTGAAATTTTAATTTTGAATTTACTTTGCAGATTGTGTAGTTCTATCTTCTTCATTATTTTGTTGTCGTATTTCTTTTTATTTAAAAAAATGGTATCATTATTTAAATGAACAATTGTTGTAACAATTAAGAAAATCTTGGAATAATATTGTTCCTTGAAAAACAATTCTCTCTCAGTCTCATTCTTCTCTTTCACAATGTTCTTCATGGTCTTGATTATTCTTATCTAAATTATAACAATGATTTGTAGGGACAATAAATAAACTCTCATCTAAATTATAACAATGATTTGTAAGGACAATAAATAAACTCTCATCTAAATTATAACAATGATTTGTAGGGACAATAAATAAAATCTTTAAAGTTGTTCAAGGTAACGATCCCGACCGTCGGATAGGATGGATCCGTGAATCTAGTGAAGACACCAAAACATGGAAAAAGAACGGACAGAGATGTTACATAAACCATTTTTTTTACCAAAATCCTAACTAAGATGACACATTTTTTAGGTTTGTGCCAAGATTCTTAACTTGTAGACTGAATACAACTTCAATTTGTACTTTAATTTGTGTCAAAATGCTTTTTCGTAGATTAAATAATTGTATTTTATCAAGAGCACATATAAGCGAATAAATTTTGTTAACTTGTGTAATGCACGTGACAAAAATTGTATAGAGAGTACAAATATTTTGTTATTATATATTTTTAAATTTATTATAAATATTACATAATCATAATAAAATGTTTTGTAGACTAGGAAATATGAATATGACGATTATAAATATCGTTTTTTTTTGTTAAAAGATTTTCTATTTAAAAGAGCAAGAACCGAGATTAGAAGTCTCAAGTTTAAGAATAGAAGAATGTTGTCTGTCCAGCTCCCGTCTTTCGAAAACTTTTTTCCCCAACCTAGATAGCAGCTCACGCTGGACTATATCTGGTAAAGTATTTACTATTCGAGGAATGAGGGTCGCAAGAGTCATCTCTCGTCCTGTTTATGACCATCCTTTTTAAAAAACATAGTGTTTCGGAACTCCTGGCGCAAACATGAAATTTTAAAACCACAGAGACCCTTGTGTCTTACCAATGGCATCATTGTTCTTATTGGATGAAATGGAGCTTTCGTCTACTCTCGCACATTTCTTCTAGAGTTTTTGAAATTTTAAACGTCTCTGTCTTATTGAACGTTTTATTTCTATTACCCTTGTAAGACTGGCCAGTTTCTTCGGATTCTCCCTAGCGGAGAATTTTGTCCAGCTTATTTAATGAAAAAGATTTCAGCGGAAAAAAAAAAATTACAACCGGGATTGACTAACAGAAGAAAAACAAACGGATACAAACCCAACACAAGGTAAAACAACAAGGAAAGTAAACGGCCAAATAAACTACCCCGATTCTACCTTGTAGAAGAGAACACCGTAGTCTCGCCGATAGCCTCAACCAATGTAATCGAACATTACGCAACCAAGGTCAGAAAGTTGAGCTTACACGAAGATTTACTTGCACTAGAATTGGTCTCCACACTCGTAGTGATTCGAGGCGGTTGGGCAGCGGCAAAGGCAAGCGAACAGGTCAAGAGCACACATCTCCTTCCCTGGTGAGGTCTCTGTAACGGCAAAGGGAAGAGCTCAGATTACAGAGCACCCCAACGATGACTAAACCCACTTGTAGACCTAAAATAGCAGCAAAGGCAGGAGCCGGACAAGGGTTAGTGTCGGCTGGACTTTGAAACGAGAGCACTGACCGAGAGACTTTTATAGCGGCAAGAGAAGAGCACGAGACCGTCTCAGCAGCAAGGAAAGAGCACAGACCAAGAATCCCTAAAGTAGTGTAACGAACTAAGCCCCTAACTTCCGCCAAACTCCAAATCGTCCCGAAGACATCTGTCTGACCAGAATACACAGAGAAAACGAAGGGAGCAGATGTAAAGCACAAAGGGAGAAGAGACAAACCGAGTGAAATAGATTACCGACAAGACCATCCTAACTCCATCTCAGAACCACCAACGGCTGGAACCGCAGCCGCGACGAGAAGAGAGAAGACACAGGAAGGCACCAGAACCACTTGAAGTCACAAGGATTCGCCGATTTGGTCGACGACGCCGACCTTAGGCTGGAACCGCAACGATGAACCAAGACAACAAAACCATAGAAGAAGAAATTGCTGGAACCGCAGCGAGTCTTCAACAGAGGGACAAGGGGGAACAGATCTGGTCGCCGAATCGGGAACCCACCGCTTCGAAGCCTATCTCTGGTTCATCGGATTTCGCCAAAAATCGCGTTTCTTGCTCCGATATGAGATTTACAAAAAAAGAAAAACACAAAGAGAGGGGGAGGAGAAGCCATCACACGGCGGAGAGTTGCCGACGAAACTCCTCTTCCTAGCTCAAGATCTAATGGCGGCTAGGGTTTTGTAAGGTAGGGGAGAGACACCAGAGAGACGATTATAAATATTGTTAGTGATAAAAAAATGTTAAGATATTTTTATATTACATTTTGTGTGATTTTATTATTTGTTTTAGTTCATATTACCTATATTAGAATATAATATTTTAGTCAAAAATGTTTAACCCATAGTGGACAATTAAATTTTTTCCCAAAAAATCATAGCTATAAGTACACATTTTAGTTTAATTAACAAATTACTTACTTATAATATTGATTAATCTCATTCTGTTACTCTTTTGTCTGTGCCTGACTTTTAAAATACTACTAATTGTAAAATTAATAAATTTGAAATAAACCATAAAATTAAGATCTTATCAAATCCTCGTAATTTTAGTATTTAAATGAATGAGAGAGACAGAAAAAGAGAGCTTTTTAAATGTTAGTATGGTAATTTCGTCTCCCATCTAACAAATATTATTTTTTGATTTTTGGTTGCTTTTTTTTAATAAGGTATTCAATTAGTTTTAGCCAAATTTATCAATTTTACAATTAGTAGTGTTTTAACTAGGTGAAATTTGATACATAATCTTTTTTTTGAACACTAAAGTAATTTTATTGGGAACTTCACAACGAAATAGTAGACAAAAGAGTGGCTTTACCGATTGTATCAGCTCAAGTATTATTGGAACGAGAAATAAAAGAGAAGGAAAAATTTGAAAACAAAAATATCAAGTTCCGAATGTCACAGAGGATCCCGTGAAGATCATTGTGAGATTCACCTCGCTGGATGAGGTTGATCAAGGATTGTGAGTCGGAGAGGAAAAACATCTCCGTCAATCCCTGAGAGACGGCTTTCGTCATGGCTGTTAGCAAAGTCCATGTTTCCGCCTGTAAAGCCGTTAGAAAAGCATCACCACCAGTTCGTTGGTGCCTACTTCAGATCATATAGAGACTTCCAAAGTCTGTAAACATACTGAGGATTCTTTGGATCCTCAAGACGCTTTGGTTTCTCAACATACATTTCTTGCAGTAGACCGTTTGTTTTTGCTCTCCTTAGTCTTGTCTGATGCATATTGAATACCAACAGAAAAATTATATACATGTACCGTATTGACTCGACATGGGCTACAAGTGCCCAATATTCATTACGGTCAATACGTTTAACCAATAGCACCTTTTAGCCACAAGCCTGACTTTGTTCCTAACAATGCTACCATAATCATCAAAGATGTTCTTGAAAATCCATTTGACACTCACAACATTTCTGTCTGTTGGTCGTTGCACCATATCCCACACTCCATTCCTTGTGAGATTTTCCAATTCTTTGTGCATTAAGCTGATCTAGTACTCATTTGTTAATGCTTCTTTCATATCCCTTGGCTTCATTGTTGATATGAAGCATGTCAACAGATCCATCTCCTTGAAATCTTTTTGCTTCTCGCGTGTGACTCTATCATCTATCACCTCTCCAATGATATTTTTTTCATTGTATTTTGCACATACTTGAAGTGGTCTAACATCGGTATCCCCCATTTTTTAGCTTTCTCAATATTATCTTTTGCAACAGGAACTGATCATCTTCTAAGTAATCCTTTAATAAAATGTCTAATATGTTTTGTGTTGAATCTTGACTTCTTTCCCCTCTAGGTTTATGTGGTTAGAAACGCCTTGGATAATCTCTTGCTTTGATACTTTGTCATATGTTTGGCCCCTCATATGTCTCTGCTCCTTATGCCATTCCCTCAACTTGTTATCCATACCAGTTGACATGTATTTGATGTCTGATTTCCTCACGTAGAAATTATTTCTTACTCATGCTTCTTTCATCTCGACACTACCACAATTGGTAAAACCATTCATGATGACTCGGTAAATGTTACAACAAGCTCTTCATCACTCATAAGACTGATGCTGGAAAAATTTATTTTTAGCCCTTTAGTGTAGTACACATTTTCCAGTTCAGGAAGAGAGGAACCACAATTTTTTCCCTTCCATCTGATTGTTTTTTTTGCACCACCACCAAAAATAATGTTTCTTCCAGAGAAACTTTCGAATATGTTTGATTGATTTTCATTTGTAGTCATATATTTGGAGCAACCATTGTCAAAGTACCATTTGGTGACACAATTCTTTGATCCATATGTTAATGCAGATTCACTGGTCTCAGTAGAGAGTGAGACGTAGCAGTAGAGATCATCCTTTCTAACCCACACCCTGTTGCAATTTTGTTTAAGATAAAATTTGTTTCTCTTAGCAAGTTGTTGAATTCTTCTCTGGAACTTGTAGGTGTTACATTGGAAGTGTTGTGGTTTACCACATAAATAGCAAGTACTGACAATTGCCTCTTGTGCATTTTCCATGTGGGTTGTTTTCTGTTATCCCAGACCAGCTTTGGTGGATTCATTTGCTTGTCCTCCAACCTAAGTTAGCTTCTGATGAATTTTCAAATTCACATTCTTTGTAAGACAGATTGTTCTACTCTCTAAAGTAGACTCAGTTGCCTTGACAAACTTCATTTCTACATACTCTGACAAACCTTGATATCCCAGTCCCAAATTTCCATTGTTGGTTCTTCTAGCAGCCAAAAACTCGTCAAGATATTTTGTACCTTTGGTTAGCATCTTAATCTTCTTAAGATGATTGCTCGATTTTCTCTTCAGCATGGTTATGCTCTCTTTTTCTTCAGTCGATTATTGTTGTAGGACTTCGATTTGTGCTTTCAACAAAGTGTTTTCCCGAACAAAATCTCTTTTCTCATCTCAGGCTTCGATAAGGGCTTCACACAAAATCTTTTTTTCATTGAATATTATTGTTTCATCATTAGCATCCCCACAACATCATTCCCTTCTTCTGTGATTCCAACATATGCCACAAGATTTAACATATTTTCATCCTCACTATCATCTGAATCAGATTCACTTTCAATCATGTTGATGAATGACTTTCCCTTCTGATTTTTGCTATTAACATAGTAAGCCTTGGTGTGTTAATAACCTTTGCATTCATAACACTTGAGAGTGTCTCTTCTCTTGACTGTAGGGCACTCTAATATGTGGTGTCCAAAGCCTTCACACTCATGGCACTATACCTCAGGCTTCTTTCGATTAAGTTCTCCTTGGCTTCCATTTTCATCTGATATGGGTGTTCCTTTCTTTGGCCTCTTTCTAGCTTTCTAAAGTAGTGTCTGACTATTAGCCCAGCTTACTCATCTAGTGTGTTAGGTGAACTAGTTGGTTATTTAACAAACAGAGTGATTCCCATTGCAGTATTCATCTGCTTCCCTTTTGCTCCAGTTGATATGCCTCCATCATTCCCAAAATCTAATCAAAAGGCATCTCATCCGAACCTTGTTCGATCCCTGACTTGTGTCCCTGAACCTTGTCGACAAGACTTCTCAAAACTTTTTGACATACTTATTGTCCTTGTACTCTTTGCCAAGAATAATTGCTTCTAAAGAAATTGATGAAAGTTTCCCACTGAATTCTTCAACAAATTTTTCATCTCTCATGGCCAATGCTTTAATTTACAATGCAAGCATATCTACACGAGTTCTTCTCACACTGGTGGTACCTTCGAATGAGTTCTGTAGAATATCCCAAGCTCGTTTTGATGTGGTGCAACCTTGCACTCTTTTGAACTGATACTTGGTTAGAGAGCATTGATAGCTCAGGTTTTTGACCGAGAAAACACTGCAAGCGTATAGATGTTTACGTTGTAGTGGTTCGGGATCGAATCCACAGTGACCCAAGGTTGCACGAAAAGCTTCAGATCAAACGCAGGCTAAAGCAAAAAAGAAAGTTTGTAGAATGATGCAGTAAATCAAAATCAAGCAAGAAAGAAACAAAGAAACGCAAGAGTTGTAAATCAATTGGAGGAAAATGTTGGGCATTGGATGTTCTCAGGGAAATCATTTCATCAGGATTTCAAGTCTATTGTCGGGGAAACTTTTAAGTCCCATCTTGAACTCAATTCACAATTTTATAGTTAACCTACTTTCGTAGCGCCAACTACCTATGTTTAAAGGTTCTAGAGACTAACTTCCGTTGAGTTTTGAATCCTAAACATGCATTCTAGACATGATTGATTTGTTTACAAATTGCTTAAACATCAACTTCCGTTGGTTTAAGACAATTTTCTCACTTATCTTCCTTTCAGGAATTTCATCAAACACTTTAAGAGCGTGAAATATCCTAGACTCAAGAACTAGGTGATCAAACTAATTCATGCATTAAACACGAAGACAAGTGAATATCAATTCATGAAATCCCGTATGAGAAACCCTATACCCAACTAAAGAACTACTCACTCATGATCAATGAACAATCACAAAAGAAATCAAGAGAGAACATGATGTAATTGCTATTAAAAGAGTAAAGGGTTCAGAAATTCTTCTCCAAAACGAAGTATAGGTTCGAATTTTTCTCCCTTAGGGTACAAAGCTCTCTCTCCTCTCAGATTCTAAGAAAGAGCATCGTAATGAAAAGGTAAACACGAGTTTAGGTTTTAGACATCTAACACGATTCTCTAAAAATCGGTTTGGTTCCAAAAAGTTGATCTGCAAACTGTGACAGGGATCGAACGATCCTAGACAGGGATCGATCGATTCTGGACAGGATCGATCGATCCCTGTCATACTGCCAGGATGCTTCACCTCTTAACAAACACTTCCTTCGATGCTTGAAATTCGTTCAAAATATGATCTTTTCGCACAATCAAGCTCGTTACCTGTAAAAACAATAAAGAACACAAAACTGCTCCAAAGAGAGCCAAATACATACTAAAATACCATATATCTCGACTAAAAGCCGCAGTAAAAACCTATAAAATGCTAATACATCAAATACCCCATGCTTGAATCTTTGCTTGTCCTCAAGTAAAGGAAACGAAGATTAATCCTACGAGAAAAAAGTTTGAAAAGAAAATGGATCTTAAGCTATCAGTGGACCTTACTTTGCACTACTTTCGCTGACCACATAGACTCAGGACAATTAGAACATTCTCCCCAAGAATCTCTGCATGACCTCCCAAGCTCAGCCATACTCCAAACTCTTGACCTATAAGCTCAACATTCATGTTAATAACTCTCTACATTCATTCAAATAAGTGTGAGACTTTTTCACCAAAGAATTTGTAGTCAGAAATTCAGGCTAGGTAATCAAGGGCTTTTAGTGGTGAGGCTTTAAGTGTTTCGGGGTATCAAATATGCGCCAGGATACAAAACATTATGAAAAATCGCAGGAGAGAAAGAGTATATCGATATCCATGTCCCCTAACTACCCAAGTACAAACAACCGAGCAAAAGTAAACTAAATATGTGCAATCTTAAGGATGCATTCAAACAACAAAATAACATGTAAATGCTAATTTCTAAACCAAATATAGAAAAAGAAATGAATTATTGTTATATATATA
>OVAN01011336.1:0-14806 GCA_900406275.1 Anastatica hierochuntica
TATATATATATATATATATATATATATATATATATATATATATATATTGTAGATAATCATAATATATCCTATTCTTGGAGGGATAGTCATGAACTCCTTGTATGAATATAAAGCTTAGGGGTTAAGAGTGGACACACNACGAAAACCCTAGGCTAAAGAGATCAATACAGACACCTATCTTTTACACATTATCGATCTCAAAAGCTTAGAACAATTTCTTCAATCTACGCACACTAAACACTCACTGACCTCCAGTTTCTGTAGTGCTTACAAAGAACGACCAAAATCACCCGTAACAGTGGGCACAAGGCCTTTTTCCAAGGCTAGAGTCTGTGATCAGCGGTACTAGCCCCTTCTTTTTGTGGGTGGTTTTCCCGGTCGGCACGAAGCCTGTGGGCAGAAGGCATGTTTGAACATTTAGTCCCTGGGTCGAAGCCTTCTTGACACCGTGTGTCAGAGTTTTTGCTAGCTTTATTATGACCGACCGATTTTAAGTTTTTCTATGAGCCGCATACTAGAATGGACAGGGGTGAATATATCCATTAGTTTTGCTAACTCATAGTTTTTATGCATTGCATCTAACATCTTTAGGATCTAGCCCGCATTTTGCCACAACCTTTCGACCATGGTTGTTGGGGACTCGTCCGCATTCTGCCATGACCTTTCGGCCATGGTTTTTAGGATCTGGTCCGCATTCGATGACCATAGTTAGGAGCCCGTCTGCGTTCCGCCATGACCTTTCGGTCATGGTTTTTAGGATCTCATCCGCATTATATTGATTTTTGGGCACAAGGCCTTAGTGGTGGTCTCTACCAAGAGTGGGGCATCAAACTCTTAGTTATTCCTAAGGAGGTTTTCGAAGACAGTGTATATCTTTTTTTCCTCCAAAGGAAATCATTATCCTTTTCTTTCAAGAATGTATTTCAAGACCTGCAGTTTCTTTCAACAAAGAATAGAGGAGCCTTTATTACATAATTGAATTCTAAGGAAAACAATGGCCATCTCATGGCTGAGAAGGAGTGCCAAGGCTTGTACCAAGGCCCCCTTAGAAATAATATTTTTTTAGGTGGAGGGCATTCCAGCTGTTTGGTTGCTCTCTCCCATGCATGTCTTGTAGTATGTATCCTCCGGCATTTTGTACCTCTATGATCTTATAAGGCCCTTCACAAGTTGGGGCTAGCTTTCCAGCGGCTTTATCCTTGGTGTTGTCAAACACTCTCCTTAGGACCTAGTCTCCCTTCTGGAAAGCTCGTATTCTAACGTTTCTGTTGTAGCTTCTGACTACTTCTTGTCGGTATCACCAATTTTTCACCATCGTAGCATCCCTTTTTCTCAATTAGGTATAGGTCTAGGGCCAACAATTCATCGTTGGTTTCTTCGTCGTGGCAGAGAGTTATGGCTATTTTGATGCTGGTTTCTGCCTGAATGACTGCCTTTGTGCCATAGACCATGAAGTAAGGTGTTTCGCCATTTGTAGATTTGGTTGTTGTTTGTTAAGCTCATAGCACGCCAGGGAGCTCATCGACCCATAGTCCTTTTCTCGCGTCCAGCTTTTTCTTCAGCATGTTGACGATGGTTTCATTAGTTGATTCTACCTGGCCATTTGACTGCGGATGACGGGGCATGGCGAAGCTGAGTTTAATCTCCATGTCTCACAGAATTCCTTGAAAGCATTGCTAGTGAATTGGGGCCCATTGTCCGTGACAATCACGTAGGGCACTCCAAACCTGCGTATGTTTCTCACCCAGAGGAAACTCCATTTTTGGACATCTGTGATTAGACTCAATGCTTCTGCTTCTACCCATTTGCTGAAGTAGTCCGTTATTACGACCAGTAAAACCTTCTGTGAGGGTGCCACAACGAATTTCCCAATTATATCCATGACCCATTTTGCAAAAGGCCATGATGCTCCTATTGGCTTCAGATTCTCGGGGGGAAGGTTGGGCACTTGAGTGTGTATCTGGCATTGTTTGCAATTACGTGCGTACAACTTTGCATTGTTTGCTAGCGTTGGCCAATAGTATCCTGCTCTTTTTTTCCTCAAGGCAAGGCTCCTGCCCCCGATTGTGATACGCAGGTGCCTTCATGGAGTTCCTCTAAGGCGAGTCTTGCCTCGGGCCACCCAAGGCATCTCAGTAATGGTCCCCCAAAGGATCATTGGTAGAGGTTTTCTCCGATTAGGCAATACCTCACGGCTTGTCGCTTTATCTTGATGCATTCGGCTTTGAGTTCCAGAAGGGTCCCATCTCTGAGGTAACATGTTATCGGGGTTCTCCAGTCGTATGTTGTCTCAGTGGACCCTTAGGTCACACCACCATCTGCTTCCACTTCTGTTGTGAGTACCTCTTTAGCGATGGCTAGCAATTGCAACATTAGCAAAGGAATATTGAGGCTTTCGATAGCTTTCAACGCAGATCCGAGGTTAACCAACGCATCGGCCTGGTTGTTCTCTTCTCGTGGTACTTGGTGCAATTTGCACTCCTCATAGTCTGCTATGAGTTCCTTCGCCATTTTGAGATATTTGGCCATGGTCGCGTCTGTGGCTTGATAATCGCCTTGGATCTGGTTAACGATCAATTGAGAATCACTATGAACCATGATCTTTCAAGCTTCGAATTCCTTTGCTAACGTGAGCCCCGCTATAAGGGCCTCATACTCGACTTCATTGTTTGTAGCTCTGTATTCGCATTGTACTGCCCGGGATGCCTTCTCGCCATGGCGTGAGGTTAATACAAGTCCAAGGCATTTTCCCCTGGTGTTGCTGGAGCCATCTACGTGCAATATTCATTCTCCATCCGATCTTGTGGCTTGGAGAGTTTGTACCTCCTCCTTCACCAATGGATCAACAGTGGGTGCGAATTCTGCTACAAAATCTACCAGCGCCTGATATTTTTATGGTGGTGGTTGGCCTTACAAACACGTCATACTCCCCCATCTCTATGGCCCATTTGGCTAACCTACCTGAGACTTCTGGCTTGTGTAGGATGGCTTTGATAGGAGCAGAGGTTACTAGTACGATCGTATGCGCTTGGAAGTAAGGTCTTAGTTTTCGGACTGCTACAACCAAGGCCAAGGCCAAGTTCTCCAGATGACTATATCGTGTCTCTGCATCCAAAAGTGATTTACTAATATAGTAAATAAGATGATGGATGGCGGCTTCTTCCCTCACGAGGACGCTGCTGACGGCGTGATCAGAGACCACAAGATACAGCAGAAGGGGCTCTTTGTCCTAAGGTTTAGACAACAATGGCAGTGTTGATAAATAATATTTGAGGGCCGCCAAGGCTTCTTTGCAGTTTTCATCCGATACATATTCTTTTCCCTTTTTGAGGGCTCCGAAGAAAGGATGCCACTTGTCTGATAGCTTTGAGATGAACCTGCTAAGGGTCGTCATTCTTCTTGTTAGCTTCTGGACGTCCATGGGAGTTTGTGGCATCGGGATCCCTTGGATCGCTCTTATTTGCTCCGGATTAGCTTTGATTCCCCGATGAGTGACGACATATCCTAAGAACTGGTCGGAATTAACGCCGACAAGCACTTGGATGGGTTGAGCTTCATCTTGTATTGTCGGAGTATGTCAAAGGCTTAGTGTAGGTGTAAAATGTGGTCTTCCGCTAGTAAAGGCTTTACTAGCATGTCATCAATGTACACTTCCATAGTTTGACCGATATGTTCGGCAAACATCCGGTTGACCAGCCTTTGGTAGGTGGACTCGGCGTTTTTGAGGCCAAAGGGCATGACTTTGTAGAAATAGATCCCTTGTGACGTCATAAACGTTGTCTTCTCTTGATCACTAGGGTGCATCAAGATTTGATTGTACCCGCTGAAGGCATCCATAAAACTCATGAGTTGGTGCCCCGCGGTGGCATCGACTAGCTTGTCGATGTGTGGAAGAGGGAAAGGATCCTTGGGATAAGCCTTTTTGAGATCTGCAAAGTCGATACAAACTCTCCATTTCTCGTTCTTCTTCCTCACAACTACCACATTGGCTAAAAATTTGGGATATCGTACCTCTCGTATGAATCCTGCTTCGAGGAGTTTGCTTACTTCCTTATCGACGATGGCATCTCTTTCTGGGGCGAATTTCCTTCTCTTCTGCTTCATCGGTGGGTGGTCTGGATCGACCATTAGTCTATGCAAGATGATGTTGGGGTCAATACTTGGCATGTCCGCATGCGACCAAGCGAAACAGTCTTGGATAAATTGAAGGAAACCTATCAGCCTTTCCTTTAGGTCTAAGGAGAGACGCAAGCCGATCTTCAGTTTCCTGGTGGGATCACCTTCTACCAAGGGGATTTCATCCAACTGTTTGATTTTTTGCACTTCATCGCGGCTATTGGCCTTGGTCAGGGTTGGTGTCGGAAGCGTTGGCATTCCTTTGAGAGTGATCTCATAACATATCCTAGCATCTTGCAAATCTCCTTTAATTTCCCCTACTCCCCAAGGGATTGGGAATTTTATAACTTGATGTAGAGTGCTAGGCACCCTTAATCACATGGATCCATGGTCTTCCCATGATGGCGTCGTATGCCGATGGACAATCTACTACGGAAAATCTGGTTCGCTTGTGGACTTTCGCTCACCATACGCTAAGGGTGATTTCCCCGATGGTCTGGATTGTCTCTCCGCTAAAATCAACCAGGACGCTTGCTCTCCGTATGATGTCTGAGTCTGGAATCCCCATCTCCTTGGTGGCTTGCTCAAAGAGGATATTGGTTGAGCTCCCGCTATCGATGAGGACCCTTTTGACAATGTAGGAAGCCATGGTTAGGGACAGAACCAGGTTTTTGTGATGAATAGGTTGTCCCTTGCCGCCATGAAAAGGAGTGAAGCATATCCCTACTTTTGTTAATGCTTCGCTCTTTGACTCCTACGAAACACACAGGACTTCTGGTGGGACGTGGGCCTCTGGTTTCACCTGATCCTTGAATCCTCATGAGATCGAGTTGATCGCCCTAGTATTCATAGGTGATTCTAGATATGATTCTTCTGTGGGCTCAGGATGATTAGGTTTGCGTTGCTTGGTTATCTCAACACTCCTATTGGCAATAAAGTCCTTCAGGAGCCCCTTTTCAAAGTGGTTTTTGACTTCTTGCCTTAGCAGAGCACATTTTTGGTTTGGTTATCGTAGTCTCGATGGAAACCGCACCATTCGGAGCTCCCTCCTTTGGTGTACGCGGAAGATCATGGCTTGGGTGGCCACGCGACGTCTTTGACGAAACGCCTTAGCTCCGTGATCACCTATGCAGAGGTCACGGTTAACACATCTTCGATGTGTTTGGGTAAAACCATGCGCTCCTCCTTGTTGGCGAGTGCCACGGACTTGGCCCATAGATTAGCGAGACTCTTACTGTTTCCTTCAATCCCTATTTGACCCTGAGGTCGGTCTGCTTGTCTGCTAAGGACTTTTTCTTGCTTGAGGACCTTAGGGCTAGCCTTCGAAGCGACATGAGCTTGATAGGTTGGATCCTCTTCCCACTTTATATGTTCCCAACCCCTGCCTGAAGGCTGAGATAGGGTTAGAGGCGACACAGTAGGACACTGATACTTCGCCTCGTTGAACCTTCAAATGTACTCCCTCGGACTCTTGTCCTCTCTTTGCTTGATCTGGTAGAGATCGTCACAGTCCCGTCTCAGAGTACGGCTGCTAGCGAATTGCTCTATGAAGTGATTTTTTAGCGCAACAAATGAGCCGATAGAGCTGTTGGCTAGGTTGGAGTACCACAACAATTTTAAGCATGTGAGGGTTGCTCCAAATCCTTTGCACATACAGACTTCCAAGTGCTCATGGCCAATAGAGACGATCAGCTTTCGTTATCGGTATTGAGCTATGTGCATGTTAGGGTCAGAGGTTCCGTCGTAAAGGGCCATGGTTGGCCACGTGAACTTTTTTGGAACTTCGCCGAGAGCGGTGGCGTTGACAAACGGTGTATCAACCTAGGAATTAGGGGCGCTCTTGATGATTAGTAGAGCCACCCCTGGCAAGCGTCTAATCATATTCTCCACAGCTTCTAGCCTTCTTGTCATCATGGCTTCGAGTCTATGAGCCTCTTTAGCGCTTCCTTCATGAGGTTTGCTAGGGACGTTTTTATGGTAGAAGCCAGGGGTCCAGGTCAGACCTGAGCTTCGAGTTTGATATGCTTGTGCCTTCTTTGCGACCGTTATTGGCGTATCGTCCATTGACTGCATCAAAGGAATCTTCCTCTTGAACCTGACACGCTTTGTCTTGCCTTCGGCGCCTGTATCAGGTGTTTTAACGCTTTTCTCCGATGCCGAGACTTTGAGAATGTCATTCTCATCATCCAGCTTCTTCAAGTGGGCTTCGCTCTGATTCAGATTTCTCGCGATCCATTCGTACCCTTGGAATTTTGCCGCGACTGCCGCATCATCGGCGTTCTCGTGCGTTTTCTCCATAGATGCGGATATGAGGATGTCGATCTATTATGGTTCGGATGAACTGTGAGCTTCTCTCATCTTAGTTTCTTTTTTCTCGTTGAAATGTCCCCCTCCTTCTAACGAGAACAAGTTCGCTAAGGGTTTTAGGGTTTTGGAAAAGATATATCAGCGAAAGAGACAAAAGGATGTGTAAAAGACTCTTCTTTATTGATTGAATAAGCAGTTGATTACAATATGTGTGTTTTGGGTGTCAAAGTCTCGGATCCTTGAATTAGGGTTCTTCCCTTGGTATTTATAGTTTTTCGAGTTAGGATTTCTATTTATCTTATGGGTAACTCCTATATTCGAGCTTATCATACAAAAGTATTATTTCCCTAGATCCAATTAAGGCATTTGTCCTTATCTCTTAAGATCTTAGACCGACTTAGGGGATATCTGCCCTACCTCGACTTGGTGATGGTGTCCTTGGCTATGGCATGGGTTATCACCTACAACCAAGGAGTTATCTAAGTCTCCTTGGTCTAGGTTATGGCCGGAAACTAATAGAATAAATATATCCCCGCCAAGGTCAGCCATAGACTAAACCAAGGAGATATAAATAAACCCCCTCGTTGTAGGTGTCAAACCAAGGCCATAGCCAAGGATATCATCGCCAAGCCTAGGTCATAGCCGAGGTAGGGCGGATATCCCCTTAGTCGGTCTAAATCTTAAGAGATAAGGTTAAATGCCTTAATGAATCTATGGAAATATTCGTTATTGTAAGATAGACTCGAACATAGAAGTTATCCATAAAATATATGGAAATACTCTAATTCAAAGGCTATAAATACAAAGGGAAGAACCCTAATTCGAGAATCCGAAACTTTGACAAAACACACATTATTGTAACCAATTCTCTTAAAGATCAATGAAGGAAATCGTTTACATATCTTTATGTCTCTTTCGCTCATCTCTCTGAAAACCCTAAAAGTCATCGACAACCTTGTTTTTGTTCTTCTCTATCGAAGAATCACCAAAAAAAACCCAAACAGTTTGGCGCTAAAAGTAAGGTGAGATTTCATAAGAACAAAATGAGAAATATGAGGGAATCCAACAGTTCATCCGAACCAGGGAACATCGACATCCACGGGTCCGCATCTATGGAGAAAATGCCCAAGATCACCGATGAGACGGTGATTGCGGCGAAACTTCAAGAGTACAAGCCGATAGTGGCGAAGCTGAGACAGAACGAAGTTCGCCTAAAGGAGTTGGAAGATGAGAATGCGCTTCTCAAAGCCTCGACGGCAAAGAAAAGCGCTCAGACATCTAATGCGGGCACCGAAGGCGACGGGAAACGTGTCAGGTTCAAGAGGAAGGTTCCACTGATTCATTCGCTGGACGAGACACTGGTAGCGGTCACAAAGGAGGCACGAGCGTATCAAACTCCAAGCTCGGGTCTAACCCGGACCCCTGACTCCTACCATAAAAATTGACCTTGCAAACCTCATGAAGGAAGCGCTAAAGAGGCCAATGGACTGTAAGCCATGCTAACGGGGAGGCTAGAAGCTATGGAGAACATGATCAAGCGCTTTCTAGGGGTGGCTCTACCAATCCTCAAGAGCGCCTCTAAATCCTACGCTGATATACTGTTCATCGATGCCATCGCTCTTAGCGAAGTACCTAAGAGATTCACTTGGCCAACCATGGCCCTGTACGATGGGACATCCGACCCAGACACATACATACCTAGTACCGCCAACGCATGATCACCGTCCCTATCATTCACGAGCACTTCGAAGTCTGTATGTGCAAGGGATTTTGAGCAACCCTCAAAGGCCCAACGCTATTACGGTACTCTAACCTAGCCAAAGGCTCCATCGACTCCTCTGCTGCACTAATGGATTGCTTCGTAGAGCCGTTCACCAGCAGCCATACCCTGATACGTACCTCTGACAACCTCTATCGAATCAAACAACAAGAAGAGTAGAATCTAAAGGAGTAAGTCTGACGATTCAACGAGGCAAAGGTACCGGTTCCACCCTGCGTCGTCTCGACAGCTATCTCAACCTTCAGGCATGGGTTGCTGGGTAACGGTGACCTCTACAAAGATCTCACTAAGTACCCTTGCCATATGATGGAAGATGTCCTTTCTATGGCCTAGGCACAGATAAAGTGGGAAGAGGACCCTGCCTTTCAAGCTCATGTGGCTCCGAAGGCTAGTCCTAAGATCCCCAAGCAAGGCTAAACAGGGGCTGGAGGAAGCAGCAAGAATCTCGCCAAATCCGTGGCAGTAGCCAGCAAGGAAGAGCATGTGGCTTTACCCAAGCCCGTCGAAGATATACTAACCACGACCCCTAGATAGGTAGTTTCGAAGCTAAGGCATTTCGACAAGGACGTCACGTGGCCGCCTAAGCTACGATCTTCCACCTACACCAAAGGAGGAAACTCTGAATGGTGAGGCTTCCACCGAGACTATGGCCATCAAACCAAGAATTGTGCTCAGCTTAGGCAGGAGGTGAAAAATCTCCTAAAGAAGGGGCTCCTCAAGGACTTTATTACCAAGAGGAGTACCGAGATAACCCTTCAACACCAATCTAGCTATTTAGAGCCTTCGGAGGAGTCAGATCCAAAACAACCTAAGTAAACTAGGGTGATCAACTCGATCTCAGGGGGGTTCGAGAATCAAGCAAAGCCAGGGGCCCGCACCCCACAAGGAGTCATGTGTGTTTCGAGACAATCGAAGAGCGAAGCATCAGAAGAAACAGGAATATGCTTCACTCCTTTTTGTGGCAACAAGGAACAACCTACTCATCATGATGCCTTGGTTGTATCCCTAACCATGGCTTTCTGGGTTGTCAGAAGGGTCCTTATCGATTGCGGAAGCTCAACCAATAGTCTTTTTGTGCAAGCTGCCAAGGAGATGGAGATTCCAAACTTGGACATCATACGGAGAGCGAGCGTCCTGGTCGGTTTTAGCAGAGAGACAATCCAAACTATCGGGGAAGTCAACCTTAGTGTATGGGGAGCAAAAGTCCACCAACGAACCAGGTTCCCGTCATGGACTGTCCATCATCATACAAGGCAATCACGGCCATGGATCCATGCAATGAAGGTTGTCCCTAGCACCCTACATCATGTCATGAAATTCCTGTTCCCTTGGGGAGTAGGGGAAATCAAAGGAGATTTGCAAGATGTTAGGTCCTGCTATGAGATTACTCTTAAAAGAAAGCCAACGCTTCTGACACCGCCTTTGGCCAAGGCTAACACCAATGACAAGGAACCCAAGATTGAACCAGAAAATTGAATATAGGTTCACGTCTCTCCTTAGACCTAAAGGAAAGGCTGATAGATTTTCTTCAATCTAACCAAGACTTCTTTGCCTGGTCACATGCGGACATGCCATGGATTGACCCTAGCATCATCTCACACAGACTAATGGTCGACCCAGACCACCCACCCGATGAAGAAGAAAATGCACCCCAGAAAGAGACGCCATCGTCAGTGAGGAAATAAGCAACCTCCTCGAAGTAGGATTCATACGAGAGGTGCGATATCCCGAGTGGCTAGCCAACATGGCAGTTGTAAGAAAGAAGAATGGGAAATGGAGAGTCTGCATTGACTTCACAGATCTCAACAAGGCTTGCCCCAAGGATCCTTTCCCTCTCCCACATATCGACAAGTTGGTCGACGACACCGCAGGGCACCAACTCATGAGTTTCATGGATGCTTTCAGCGGGTACAATCAGATCTTGATGCACCCCAATGATCAAGAGAAGACGGCGTTCATGATTTCCCAAGGGATCTATTGCTATAAAGTCATGCCCTTTGGCCTCAAAAACGCTAGGTCCACTTACCAAAGGCTGGTCAACCAGATGTTTGCCAAACATAGTTGGGCTCACATTAGCAAAGGATTTGGGAGCTCGAAAGATTGCAGTCCATAGCGACTCCCAGTTGATCGTCAACCAAATCCAAGGTGACTATCAAGCCAGGGACATGACCATGGCCAAATATCTCACGATGGCAAAGGAACTCATATCAGGCTTCGAGGAGTGCAAACTGCACCAAATCCCACAAGAAGAGAATAGTCAGGCCGACGCATTGGCCAACCTTGGATCTGCGTTGCAAGCTACCGAAAGTCTAGATATCCCCCTGCTAATGCTACAATGGCCAACCATTGCTAAAGAAGTACTCGCCACAGAAGTAGAAGCAGGCGATGACATGACCCAGGGGTTAGTTGAGCCGGCATACGACTGGAGAACACCGATAATAGGATATCTCAGGGATGGGACCCTACCGGAACTCATAGCCGAATGCATCAAAATCAAACGACAAGCTGCGAGATATTGCCTAGTCAGGGAAAACCTCTATCAACGGTCCTTTGAGGGGACCATTGCTAAGATGCCTTGGATGGCCTGAAGCCAGGCTCACTTTAGAGGAACTCCACGAAGGCACCTGCGGATCACACTCGGGGGGTAGGAGCCTTGCCCTAAAAATATAGACAGAATAATACTATTGGCTAACGCTAGCTAACAATGCGAAGCTTTACGCACGTAATTGCAAGCAATTCCAGATACATGCCCAAGTGTCCAAGCTTCCCCCGAGAATCTAAAGCCAATAAGAGCATCATGGCCTTTCGCAAATGGGGCATGGACATAGTTGGAAAATTCTCTATGGCACCTTCACAGAAGGTTTTTCTGCTCGTGATGATGGATAACTTCATCAAGTCGATAAAAGCAGAGGCGTTGAGTCAAATCACAAACGTCCAAATACGGAGTTTCCTTTAGAAGAGAATCATATGTAGGTTTGGAGTGTCCCACGAGATTGTCACAGACAATGGGCCCCAATTCACTAGCAATACTTTTAAGGAATTATGTAAGACGTGGGAGATTAAACTCAGCTTCGCCTCACCCCGACATCCACAGTCAAATGGCCAAACAGAATCAACCAATAAAACCATCGTCAATACACTAATGAAAAAGCTGGATGCAAAAAAATGATTGTGGGTCGATGAACTCCTTGGTGTGCTATGGGCATCTGGAACAACAGCCAAGTTTGCCACTGGCGAAACACCCTACTCCATGGTCTACAGCACAGAAGCAATCATTCCAGCAGAGATAAGCGTGAAAAAAGCCAGAACCCTCTGCCACGACGAAAAAGTTAACGATGACGTGATGGCTTTAAACCTAGACTTAATCGAAGAAAAAAAGGGATGTTGTGATGGTACAAAAATGGTGTTACCAACAAGAAGTAACCAGGAGCTACAACAGAAAGGTCAGAACGCGAACTTCCCAGAAAGGAGACTGGGTCCTTAGAAGAGTGTTTCATAACACCAAGGATAAAGCCGCTGGAAAGCTAGCCCCAACCTAGGAAAGACCTTACAAGATCATAAAGGTACGAAATGTCGGAGATTACAGACTGCAAGACAGGCATGGGAGAGAGCAACCAAACAGCTGGAACGCCCTCCACCTCAAAAGGTACCACTTCTAGGTAAGAAGGCCTTGGCGCAAGCCTTAGCACTTATCCTCGTCCATGAGATGGCCATCGTTTTTTTAAATTCAATTATGTAATAAAAGCTCCCGTTATTCTTTAACAAAAGAAATTGCGGATCTTAAAATACATTCTTGAAAGAAAAGAAAAACGTTTTCCTTGGCAGAAAAAAGATATACACTATCTTTAAAAAACTCCTTAGGAATCTATTAAGGCTTTATGCCCACCAAGACCTTGTGCCCCAAAAAAACCCATATAATGCAGACGGGATCCTAAAACCCATGGTCGAAAGGCCATGGAGGAATACGGACAGGATCCCAACTATGGTCCATCTAATGCGAACGAGATCCTAAAAACCATGGTTGAAAGGTCATGGTGAAATGCGGACGGGCTCCTAACAGTGGTAGATGTAATGCATCAAAACTATGAGTTAGCAAAACTAATGGATATGTGCACCCCTGTCCATCCTAGTAGGCAGCTCATAGAAAAATTTAAAACCTGTCGGTAACAATAAAGCTAGCAAAAACTCTGACACAAAGTGTCAATAAGGCTTCGGCCCAGGGACTAAATGACTAAAAGGCCTTGTACCCAGAGCCTTAGCGCCCACCGAGCAAACCACTCACCAAAAAAGGAATAGTACCACTGATCACAGACTCTAGCCTAGGGACCATGAGTCCAAAAAAGGCCTTGTGCCCACCGAGCTCACGATAGCTCATTTTTTAGCTAAAGCTTATGATTGTCTAAATGTGTTTGTTGCAGAAAAAAAAAATTAAAAAGGAAGTTTGTGCATTGAAAAGGGCAGAAAAAGAGACAAGTCATATTCACAAAAAGAAAAGAGTTATAAGCCATAGAGCCATGGCTTCAAAAAAAAAGGGCAACATCAAAAAATCCATCACATTCCACGCTCCACCTTCGACTTAGGGGCTTCTTCGGAAGAGCCAGGTCCAGTTTCCTAGTCAGAGAGCAAGGTCAGCAGGGTCACGGCATAGTCAAGAGGAGCCACTCCATCCTCCTTGGCTTGTCAAGAGGTCTCCCGTTGGTAGGTAGCCTCGATCTTCTCTAGATCCCACGTCACATGGCGCCCTTGTAGAACGTCCCTGTACATTTCCCAACGAGCGATGGCATCAACACTCCCGTAAGAAGAGTCCACCTGCCGCTTTAGGGACGAGATATGTCGAAGGAGCTTAGTGATCTCATTCTTCTTCGCAGCCACGAGCTTTTCTGAATACAGAGCCCTGAGCGTAGTATCTTGAAGCTTCCTTAGGGCCTCTATAGTCTTCCTCTGCTCTAAAGCCAACTCCTTCTCCAAGGCTCTCTGTTTAGGATTTGACTCAGGAACCTGAGTCGAACCCTTACCGTTATGTTCCTTGTGAACAAAGATGGCCGCCCCAAGATGCAAAAAGACAGTTATAAAGACGGTTCCAGATTACTAAGGCCACAATAAGGACATAAGGAAGACGAACCTGCATGAGATCAGCATAAGGGTCCTGAGAAGAACGGCGTCGCTTCTCTATCATGTCTGAGAGGTCGTATAAATACAACTTCTCTCAGAGAATGTCAACATCTGACAAGCCATCCCTGGGGTTAACCCTATAGGTCTTTTTCGAAGGAAGAAGTAGAAGAGTCTAGGATCCTCCCGGAGCACCTGGGCTAGAAGGACGTTAACATCAGGAGACGCGAGTCCCTAAAGTCTGGGCCTAGCTGCGAGGTTCTTGGCCAAACCAGAAGACGGAGGAGCCCCGTACGGAGTTTTTCTATCCATGACTACAATTCAAAAAAAATTTGATTTCCCTAAATCAGCAATTGGCGACTCTACACTAAACGAAATAGTAACCAGAAGACGAAAACTTATCAAAATAGGAGAATCGCCGGTAGCGTGAAGGAGCGGTGAAGAAGAGAGAGACGTGATGTGACAAGAGCCATGGCAGAAGATGGCCAAGACTCTTCGCTTTCTCGCCTATATAACCCTAGTGATAATGGGCCGAAGACAAAAAGGGAAGCCCAGATCACGCCATGTAGTTCAAGCCCAAGAGTTTGTATAAAAGATGCAGCCTGCTAAGCGCTAACGAGACTCACCAAGGATGAAGTCAAAGCAGCGAAGAACTGGCAATGCCAACGAAAGCCATAGCCAAAGTTGTACTCTATTTCTTTATTTTCACAAAGTTTATCCCAAACTAAGGTATGAACCGAAATCTCTTAAGAATGGATCTACTCTTCAAATTCAACACGTGGAAAATGAAGAGTGGGGGAAACTATTGGCGGTAATTTTATTCCCTTAGAGTCCGACCATAGACTAGACCAAGGAGATATAAATAAACCCCCTAGTTGTAGGTGCAAACCAAGGCCATAGCCAAGGACACCATCGCCAAGCCGAGATCATAGCAGAGGTAGGGCGGATATCCCCTTAGTCAGTCTAAATCTTAAGAGATAAGGACAAATTCCTTAATGAATCTAGGTAAATATTCCTTATTGTAAGATAGACTCGAATATAAAAGTTATCCATAAAATATATGGAATAACTCTAATTCGAAGGCTATAAATACATAGGTAATAACCCTAATTCGAGAATCTGAAACTTTGACAAACGCACACTATTGTAATTGATTCTCTTAAAGATCAATAAAAGAAATCGTTTACATATCTCTTTGTCTCTTTCGCTCATCTCTCTAAAAACCCTTAAAAACCATCGACAACCTTGTTCTTGTTCTTCTCCATCGAAGAATCACCAAAAAACCCCTAAACAAGTATAATCTAATACAAAAGAGATTTAAAGATGATAGCGTTGGGGGTAATTTTATTCCCTTAGCGTCTGGCCATAGCTAGACCATGGATACATAAACAAACTCCCTAGTTGAATGTGAACCAAGGCTATAGCCGATGACACACCGCCAAGCTGTTGGTGTCAAAAATGGTCATCTCGAAATCAACGTCTAAGATCGCATCG
>OVAN01011337.1:0-14805 GCA_900406275.1 Anastatica hierochuntica
TGGAAATATGGTCTTAGCTTTCGCGCTGACATTATGACAGCGAGTGCCAGTCTCTCCATCAGAGGGTACCGTGTCTATGCGTCTAGTAAAGTTATACTGACGTAGAAAATCGGCTTCTGTTCTCCGCATTCTTCTCTGATGAGAACTCCGCTTACAGGCNAACTCCGCTTACAGGCGTTACCGACACCGCGATATACAAGAACGATGGTTCTCCGACGACAAATTTTGCGAAAATCGGAGGCGTGGCCAGGTAACTTTTCTGCGGTCGGAAAGCTTGTTCGCATTGCTCGGACCGCTTGAATTCTTTGGCATCTCATTATGTTTGCTAATGTTCATTTATCTTTGGCACACATCACACTTTGATATGAAATATTTGGCACCCTTAAACATGGTCACGGTCCCAGGAATTCGATTCCCAAACTTCAAAAATTCTACTTTTGGAGTGAACTTCTGTGGCATCTCGTTGCGTTTCCTAAAGTTCCTTGTCTTAGGCTTGCATCACACTTATATATGAAATTTGGGGCACCCTTAAACATGGTAGGCCGATAAAAGGACCAGCTTGCAAAATTTAAAGACATATTGAAAGTGTACAAGTGTCAGCAAACAAAAAGTATACCTAGAACTTTTTCTTCTAGGATGCATCTTCTGTACATTTCATCATAGCAGTTTAGGTATAGGTATGGCCATTCCCAAAGTAGCATCTAACATTTCTCAAAAACTTTTTATTGTAATAGAAGAATAGAGGAGACTTGATATATGATGTGCTCAAAGTTTTACACCGAGAAATAACAAAATGTTTCTAGTGCATAGCGATTGTGGTAGTACTTAGGGATCAAATCCTCAAAGGCAAAGAACCACACTACGGGTTTATGAGAATCGAATTAAGCTAAAGCAAAACTATGAGATTTTTTGTTGGAAATTTGAGGCACGAAATGAATGACTAAATAAACTAAAATACCAGGTGATCAATAGCAAAATATAAATTGAGAAAGACATTGGGCATTGGGAAATCTCAGGTTATCAAGGATCTATTAAATCAGATAAAAAGAATGATAAATTCAATATGTAAGTCCTATAATTCGAATCATACAAGGATAATCAATATACTGTCGTCGTATCAATCATTAATGTCTAAATAACTAAATTATTTAACTCTCGTTGATAATCAAGAGAATATACAAGCAAAAAGTCCAGATTCAATACTTCACAAAATCTCGGTAAAATCACTCTTGAGAGAACCAAGGTTTTGTTCATCCAGATTGTTTAAGGCAATTCAACTACATTTTTGGTTAGTAAATTAATCCTAAATGACAGTAGTTAAATATTCAATCAAACAAAAATCATCAAACAACAATCTAGATGAATGACCTAAGAAAATCATCAAATCTAACAACCTAACAATCAATCCATGAATCCCCTTTTTAAACCCCTAAACCCAACGAATAAACTACTCAAAAATCATAATAACAGTGATTATGCATGAGCTATATGTAAAAAAATCAACTGATTCAGAGCTAAAAGGTTTACAAACTTACCAATATCGATTACAAAGCGAAAGCTTCTCCTTAGAAGCTCTTGATCAAATCTCTTGAAGGGAAATATATGGCACAAATTCTCTGCGTCCTAAGATCTATTATCTCTCTAAAAGGCATGAATCTCCATATTCTAAAGGCTAATAAAAAGTATTTATAATGCTAGGTCTTCTTAGGTCGTCTTTGGTTATGTCGGTTTTAACATAATCGAGATCAGTTACACGAAACGAAAGATATGAAGTAAAATCTGTCTTTGACCCTGAAATATCTCCACGACTGGTCTGGGACAAAAATGGACACTCGGCCGGTGCTAGGAATCACGTCACCCGGTCAGAACATGCAAACTGCTTCACTTGCTTCATTTCTGAGACAAACAGACTAGTCTTCGCTTAAAAGACTGTAACTTCTTGGTCACGACTCTGAATGACTTCAAACCACTTACGTTCAAAATTTAACTAAAAATACTATCTTCTTCCCAAATTTCATCTCAATCCAATGAAGGCAAGACCTTATTTCAAGGGAATCTTTCTTATGTTGTGAATTTGTCCATATTGACAAAATACAAAACTCAAGTGTTTAAGCTTCCGTCTTTTTGATTCGTCAATAAACTTGCTTGGAAAAATGAAAGAGGTTCAATTAGCACATTTTTTCCATCTTTTTTGATGATTTGACATGATTAGTCCCTAAAATTACCAATACGAGAAAACTACCTCTAGAGGTCGAAAAAGCGTTTATAACCTTCAAATAAATAAGTAAAAATCCAACTAAAAGCAGTAAAATAATAATGTTATCAATGTCTGCAAATAAATAGTCAACAATGTGCTTGTACCAAAGAGATGCAGTTTGTACTAGTTATGAGGATTATTTAGGAAGTGGCTCAAGAAAAAAATGTCCTCAACCATGTCAACACACACTTGAAGTGCCAGAAACCACGTCACCAATAACACCCTACAGTAAACCATAGATGGTTGGATGAGTTCCAAGGATGTTGTGAGGGTTAGATCTCACAATTATCCAAATTGGATTTAAGAAGGAAAACATTTATGGAACGAAGTGGGACGAATCCCGATTGAGCTACTTCGATGGATACAATCTGAGAATAACCTTCCGATTTATATAATTTTATGAGTAATCGTTTACAAGAAAATGAAAGCTGAGTAGAATTTTAGAACAAGTGTTGTATTGTCAAAAGTTGAAAAGAAAACCAAAAAGAATCCCCTTGTTCTCTCGTCGCCTCTCTCCTTTTATAGCTCTCGATCTCGCTTCTCTGGCTCAGTCTGTAGCTACTCTGATCTTTCACCGAAGATATCTGGAGGTTAGCAACCTCCTTGACTCGACAAAACGACGTCGTCCTTTTACTTCTGTTTGTGGGCTTACTTCTTCGCTAGCCCATTAACTCTTCTTGCTCTCTTCTTCTCCTCTAATGGGCCTCGTCAGGATCAGACCCAACAGTTGCCCCCTGCGCCTAAACCTAGAAGCCTCCCTAGGTTTAGACGCAAATCAGGCTCAGATTCGGTAATTATTTCGATAGCCTCCAATCTCCACGTGGAGATACGCTTCGTTCAAATTCGACGGCCCAAATTGACTGTACTTGATCGGACTGTTGAGAATACGAGAAAATGAAGAGTTTTACCTCGAGAATCGCAGTGATTTGAAGGGTTATAAAGCATCCATTAATTGTTCCTCACACGCTCCACGATCTCCCAGGTAAAAGTCCCTCTTCATCTTCTCTGCCACTTCATTGTTCTTTCATTTTCTTTTAAAAGACAGGTTGAGTCTCTCTGCTTTCTCTTTAGCGAGAAGTGGTTCTTCCTTCCTTCTTAGGTTTTTTTTCTACCTTCCTTACTCCTTTAGCTACTCCTTCTACATCACCCCTGACATGGAATCTACCAGAAGTGACGCCAGAAGCTCTAAAGCTCCTCGCGGGGTCCGGAACCGTAAGCGAGGGAAGAAGACAGTGGTCGACAAGGCGACCGCTGTTGCTATCAAAACAGAGATGGTCACCAGAGCTCTCATGATCTCAGATCCTGGAACTGTCTCTTACGGACCCCATTAGCCCTCGTGCTTATCCCATCAGGAGATGTTTAACCTGATGGCTAAAGCTGGGGCCCCTAAGGAGCTGCTAGCTGTTGCTTCGCCCCTCGAAACCCCTGAACAGGCCCCTCTGGGCTGGTTTTGCGTTCATGATAATTATATCACGAAATCTTATCTTAGATTCTCTCTCCCTACTCTCTTGTTAGACCTGCTTGATCATTATGATCTTGCTCTTCCTCAACTCTGCCCTTCTGTTATTCGAGTAGTCCTAGGTTTGATTACTAGGTCTAGGGAGGTAGGAATTCACTTTGAGATCCAAGAGCTTATCAGTCTTTACTCAATCAAAGAGAGCAACCCGACAAAGGGGGCTGGAGGTACCAATTACCTTGCAGCCCGCCCTGGTCGTGGGATCTTTTCTTTTACGGTGAATGACGAATTTTAGAGGCAAAAATTCTTCTTCGTGAAAACTGATCCCACAACAGTCCCATACGGCCGTGTAATGCCCACCTCTTGGGGTCGTATTATTGGTTAGGGATAACTTCAGATCATTAACGCTTCGTGTTTTATGTCTCGTTTATATTGTCTCTCAACAGGCATTTTCTCCTTTTCAGGTACCCCAGACCCTCCTCAGCTTCCACTTAAGCTTGTGAGGGCGTTGGTGAGAAACCTGAAGCAAGGTTCCCCTAACTGGTCTGCCTTCCCATCTCTTAAGATTCGTAAAGCCCGTTTTCCCGAACTCTATCGACTCTCATACCCTGACTCAATCTTTGTTTACCTATTAGAAGGTAGATTCCTCTTATCTCTCTGATTATTTGGCCAGGGTTCATAGCAGGCGACTATTCCTAAAAAGTTCTTTTTTTTGTTAGTTTCTGAAGACAAAAATCCCATTGATATTTTTACCGAAGTTAGCACCTCCGAAACTACCAAGAAAATGCCTCTTCAACCTTCCTTCCGGTCTACGGACGCTAGATCCCGTCAGAACAGACCCTCTGGAGGCTCTCACTCTCATGGCAGTTTCAATGACAAGGCCTCTGCTGGCTCTTTCTGAGCCTCGATTAGGGAGATGCTAGATGACGGTTCATCTAGGCCTCCAACTGTTGTGGTCCCTCTTTCTATTATCAAGGACACCTCACTGCCTCAAGGTAGGGACATCAGGACTCAAACTCAGGAGCCAGTGGGACCTGACCCTCGTGGAAAAGAGGTCGCTATCATTAACGATAACATTCATCAGAGGATTGAGGCCAGCCCCCGTGTCTCCAGGGGGAGTCAGGAGTCAGACCAGCCCTCAGCTAAGAGAGTCCGTTCTAACTCAGGTGACAAGACGGCTAGGCCTTCTTCTTCCTCTTCCAGGGGTGGCTAAGGGGCCTGGAGTTTTACGCACTCGGGTCCAGGTTCCGTGCTCGAGGATAACTGGGGATTAGCCACCGTGATGAGACACATGAAACAACCTGGATACCCCTTTTCTGCTATAAACAATCTGAGGAACAAGGCCTGGTACCTAGACGTGTCCTACCACCTGGGCCAGGTAAGTTTCTGATACATGTACATTTCCTGCCAAGTTTTTCTATACCCGAAGATGATCTTAATTGAGGGTTTCATTTTCTTTCCAGCTTCCTAGTGCTATTAATCAATCTACAGTGGGGTATGAAGGTCTTTTTGATAGCTTCCCAAATGTTCAGGAAGTTGAAGACGTGAAGGCTGCGTTTCAAGAAACCAGGGACATGCTCGACCGCTCCAGGGTCGATGCTCTGAATCTCCAGGCTCAGGTCGGGGAAGTGATGTCCTAGCTAGAGGTCCGTGAGGGAAAAATTATTGACTTGTCCTTAGAACTCAAAGTGAAAGGAAACAGAGTCCTGGCTCTGGAGGGTGCCAAACGGACCGCCGATGCTCAGGTTAATGAGCTCATCTTATCGAACAAGGACTTGCTCGCTAATAAGGAGCATATGAAAAGGTGTTGGCTTCGATTAAGGAGAAATTTCACAAGAAGAAAGAGGAGGTTTCGATCCAGATCTATGCTCAAGAGGTTCAGGCTAACATTGAGCTGTTGGCTGGCCTTATCTCTAAAGAAATTGAGAGTGCCCAATCTGAATATGATCGTCTGGTATCTCTGCTTCCATCCGTTGTTACTGATCTCGATAAGTCACATGTTTCCAAGCTCTCTTTGCCTCAGTTGTTAAATAGCTTGGGTCCCGTGGAGGCTGTCATGTTGGACCGCAATGCTGACCATGAGCCTGATCAATGGGCTTCGGAGGTTGGCGAGGTTCTTGATCAAGAGATGGAAGACCCGGAGGTTCCGACCGCTACCGATCAAGATGCATGATACCTCGTATTTTTTAAAAAAATTAAGATCTTTTGTTTATTTCTTGAGACTCTTTTTCTTTTGTTTTTTTGTTGGGTCTGGAAAGGCTTCTAAACTTGTAGTCTTAGGGCCTGGATAGGCTTTTAAACTCTAATTCGGTGCCTGGAGAGGCTTTTAAACTCTAACTCGGAGCCTGGATAGGCTTTTAAACTCTTAGACATTTTGTTGCATTTTAATGCATTTATTAAGTATTCCGATTTGTATTCTGCAGTGTGACTATTTTCCCAAAACATATTCTTTAGTCCCTTCTAAGGTTCTGGTCGCGATCTAGGCCACAAAGATGCTTAGAAGGGGCCCTAAGGTCCCTTAAACGCTTTGGGCCTTCGAGCCCTTTAGTCATATAGGACTTAGTTTCTTCAGACCTCGAGTACACCTCTCGTGCTCAGGGTTCTAGGTACCTGAATGACTAGATCAATTCTCATAGCTTTTCGCGATACTTTAGGTTTCTAGTAACTTGACTTTCTTTGGCAGGATTTTGAAAATTTTGGCAAATTTAGGTTTTCGGGAACCTAATTTACTTTGATAGGATTTTAGGACCTTTGATATAGTTAGGTTTCTTGGAACCTGATTTACTTTGATAGGATTTTAAGACCTTTGATAAGTTTTAGGTTTCTAGGAACTTGATTTGCTTTGATAGGATTTTAAGACCTTTGATAAGTTTTAGGTTTCTCGGAACCTGATTCGCTTTGATAGGATTTTAATACCTTTGATAAGTTTTAGGTTTCTAGGAACCTGATTTGCTTTGATAAGATTTCAAGACCTTTGATAAGTTTTAGATTTCTAGGAACCTGATTCGCTTTGATAGGATTTCAAGACCTTTGATAGGCTTCAGGTTTCTAGGAACCTGATTTTGATATGAACAGTGTATGCAATAATACTTAGAGTCAGGTTGTTCGGATCCGTTGTGGTTCAGGAGCCAGCTGCCTGACGGCGAGGCGTCTGACTCACTGAGGTAATGGTTTCTTGGTGAGGCGGGGCTGCACTTATTGAAGAAGCTGCCTACGTACCCTGTCAAGGGATCAAGCCTAACGTAGTTCGATTTTTTGAGTACCTAGTGGTAGTATTTTTTGAGATTCATGGCGTTCCATGGTCGTATTTCTGGTACCCCGGTTCGTACCTTTATGAGCTTATAGACGCCAGGTCTTACCACGTGGGTGATCCGGTATGGACCCTCCCAATTGGTCCCGAGTTTTCCGGTGCCTCGCTCTTTGGTATTTTCAAATACTTTTCGCAGTACAAGATCACCAACCACGAATCTTCGTGAGTTGACCTTGGAGTTGTAATGTCGTGCCATTGCTTGCTGGTAGTTTTGGATGCGGGCAAAGGCTTGGTCTCGTCGTTCCCCGATCAAGTCAAGGTTGTCCAGAAGTAATTGGTCGTTGGTTGCCGGGTTTGAGGTACATAGGCTCCGTCGAAGGCTTCCAACGGAGACTTCGGCGGGAACGACGGCTTCCATCCTGTAGGCTAGGGAGAAAGGAGTCTCTTCAGTTGCCCTTCGCGGGGTGGTTCGACATGCCACAAGACCTCCGGTAGTCGGACGGCCCAAGATTTTTTTGAGGTTCCTAGCCATTTTTTGAGGTTAGCTAATATTGACTTATTAGCGGCCTCTGCGTGACACTTCCCTTGGGGGTACCTCGGAGTAGAAGTGGTGAGACGTATGTTCCAAGTGTCGCAGAACGCTCTAAAATCATCTGATGTGAATTGGGTTCTGTTATCGGTGACGATTTCATATGGAACCCCATGGCGACATACGATATTTCGCCATATGAAGGCTTCTACCTCGACTCTCGTGACTTGCTGGAGGACCTCTGCCTCAATCCATTTTGTAAAGTAGTCGGTTAAAACTAGTACGAAGCGTAGCTTCTATTGTCTGCCAGAAGGCACAAATGGGCCGATGACATCCATAGACCATCTCAAAAAGGGATATGGTGCCGATATTGAAGATAGCTTTTCGGTCGACTGATGGATGATCTGGGCGTGCCTCTGACATTTGTCACATTGGGTGGAGTAGGTTTCGCAATCTGCGATTATAGTTGGCCAAAAATAGCCTTGTCTCTTAATTCGAGTGGCTAGTGCCCATCCCCCCGAGTGATTCCCACACGAGCCTTCATGCACTTCTACCATAAGTTTGAGGGCGTCAAGGCCATGGTGACATCTGAGGTATGGTCCTGAGATGCTTCGTTTGTAGAGATTGGATTCAATTATGCAATACCTTGCGCTTAATGCCTTGATTTTTCGAGCTTCCCACTTATTGGGGGGGCTATACCCTCCCGAATGTATTGCATAATTGGAGTTCGCCAGTCTAATCTTCCGAGTACTTTGTGGTAGAAGGATAGAGCAGTAGCTTGCGTGGATTCGGGTTCCGGATCACTTCCTAGCTCTTCTTGAATCGGGATTGTGCCCCCGGAGGTGTTCTGAGAATCAGGTTCCTCGGAGGCTCTGTTCTCAGGAATACCTTCTGTATTGCTATTTAGTTCGGAGCTTCAAATAGTGCCCCATGAGACTTTGTGTGGGTTGTTCTCGGGTGGAAAATAAGGGGTTTCGCTTCGGGGTTGGTGGCAGCGTAAATATTTGGCCTGCGAACCTGTTTTGTGCCCCCGGAAGCTCGCCTCCTGATTTTACGGGTTCTGGTTTTCGGAAACCAAAAGGTGGTGAAGACTTTAGTGAGGGACTCATGCTGGGTAGCTACGGTAGCTATTCCTAGGGGTAGAGTCTCCTCCTTGTGTTCTTCTAGGCTGGATTTGATTGTATCTTTTGTGGCTATGTCGATGTTGGGCTTTTCTATACCTTCCACGGGTATTATTCTTTTGACGAGGGGGTCGGAGGTGGATGCTAACGCGGCTAAAGCGTCAGCGGAGGAGTTTTCTCCGCATGGGATCCTCCTAAGTTCGAATTTTTCGAACTGTTTAGTGAGGTTTTGCACGACCTCGAGGTATGCCCCCATTCGCTCGTCTCTCGTTTCGTATTCTCCGTGAAATTGGCTAGCTACTAACTGAGAGTCGCTATAAGCATTATGCTCTCGGATCCCGAGTCCTTTTGCGAGCTTCAGACCCGCAATCAATGCTTCATATTCAGCCTCATTATTGGAGGCGTTGAAGCCTAGTCTGTAAGATTGTTCTATGACTTCTCCCGTCGAGGAGGCTAGTCTCAGGCCAATCTCGGACNCTCCGTCAACGTGGAGTGTCCATTTCGGGGCAATGGAATATACATCCACGTACTCGGTTGCTAGCTCAATGACAAAGTCGGGCATACTCGATGTCATACTCGCTGAGCTCGATGGCCCACTTAGCGAGGCGTCCGGACTGGCTGGGGCTGTGCAATATCGAGCGCAAAGGGTGAGATGTCATTACGACTATCGAGTGTGATCGGAAATACGGGCAGAGTTTTCTGGCTGCTGTGACGACTGCCAGGGCCAGTTTTCCAATATCTGAATATCGTGTTTCAGCGTCTATAAGACTCTTACTGGTATAATAAACATGTTTTTGTTTGTTCCCCTCCTCCCTTACCAGCACTCCGCTTACCGCTGCTGAAGAAACGGCGATATAAAGGTACAAAAGTTCTCCTTCAACGGGTTTGGAGAGGATCGGAGGCTGGGAAAGGTAGGCTTTAAGCTGCCTGAAGGCTCCTTCGCATTCTTCGTCCCACAGGAACTTCTTGCTGTTCCGTAGGAGTTTATAGAACGAAAGACACTTGTCAGTTGATCGGGAGATGAATCGGTTCAAGGCTGCGATCCGTCCCCTCAGCCTTTGTACCTCCCTGGTTATTCTTGGTGACCGCATTTCTAGGAAGGTAGCTATTTGGTTTGGGTTAGCTTCGATTCCTCGCTCCGTGACGAGGTACCCGGGAAATTCCCCAGAGGGCGCCTCGAAGGTGCACTTGGCAGGATTGAGTTTCATGTCATATTTGTTGAGGATATCGAAGCATTCTTTGAGATGATTGACATGGTCATCCCCGCTGGCGGATTTGACGAGCATATCATCTATATAGACTTCCATCGTTTTTCCGAGTTTTCCGGCAAACATTTTGTTCACGATCCTTTGGTAAGTGGCTCCGACATTTTTCAGTTCGAACGGCATAACTTTATAACAGTAGGTCCCACGTTCCGTTATAAAAGCGGTTTTTTCTTGGTCATCCGGGTCCATCATTATTTGATTGTATCCCGAGAAAGCGTCCATGAAGGACAATAACTGATGGCCCGCGGTGGCCTCGACTAGCCGGTCGATGTGGGGTAGCGGGAAGCTGTCTTTCGGACACGCCTTGTTTAAATCTGTAAAATCTACACAGGTCCTCCACTTCCCGTTTTTCTTTTTGACAACCACTGGGTTTGCTAGCCAGTAAGGGTAGTGGACTTCTCTAATAGCGTCAGCCTTCATTAGTCGGTTGACGTCGTCATTGACTGCTTGAGCCTTTTTGAGGCCGAGCTTACGCCTGTTTTGTTTGACAGGTCTAAACGTTGGGTCTACGTTTATCTTGTGTGTCGTTACCTGCGGGTCAATCCCTTTCATGTCGCTGGTGGTCCAGGCGAAGGTTCGTACGTTCTCAGCGAGGAAACGTATGAGCTTGTCTTTGACATGGGCAGGTAACTCCGACCCAATGCGAACGCATTTTTCAGGGTGATCAGGATCGATGAAAACTTGTTCGGTGAGGTTCCGCGGGGGGCCTCGAATGTTTTGCTGTATCGCCTGTTGTTCCCGGATCTGTAATTGCTATTGAGGGGATTCTTTTATCATTTGGAACCCTCCCAAGTAGCAAATTCTTGATAATTTTTGGCTACCTTGTACTGTGGCTACCCCTGTTGGGGTTGGGAATTTAACACATTGGTGATATGTTGAAGCTACAACTCGCATCTTATTAATCCACGGTCTCCCGAGTATCGCAAGAAATGGGGTCGGTTTGTCGATTACCACAAAGTTAACCATTTTCATAACTCCTCCAGCTATCACTGGGAGTTTGATGGTCCCTAGGACAGTGGTAGTTTCCCCGAAGAAGCCTACGAGGTTAGCTTTCTGGCCAGAGATCTTGTAATCGTCAATCTCAATGCCTATCAAAGCGTTGTAGAATATAATGTCTACAGAGCTTCCGGTGTCTACCATTAGTTTGGGTACCTCGTACCCAACCACTATAAGAGTTATGATTAACGTGTCGTCGTGAGGATGGTCGAGTTCTAAGGTTTCGCTTTCCCAGAAGGAGATTTTAGTATTCGATTCCTGACCAAATGATCTCGGTCGGGCACTAGAGTCTGCCTTTCGTAGGTGGCCCTTGATTGAGTTCACGGACTCTCCGCAGATATCTGACCCTCCTAGAATGTAGTCTACTCTGGAGTCAGAAAGCTGCTGGTGCGACGCTCTCTTGAATAAGGCAGCCACCGTACCTTCCGGCTGAGGTTTCGGAGCTTCCATATGAAGGCTCTTTCCTTCCGGAAATTTTCCGAGGATCATGTCGATTCTCTTCTTTGGAGCCGGAGGCGGCGAATCGGTTTCCTTTTCTGGTGATCTGTTCCGCTTCGGAGAAGTCTCCCTCGGGGTTCTTCTCTGGAAAGACGGTGGTTTCCTAAGGTCCACATCCTTTATTTCGCCGGCAGCAAACTTAGCTGCCAGCTGCCGTTGAAGTTCCCAGCATTCCTCTGTTGAATGACCCTTCCTCTCGTGGTAGGTACATAATTTGTTTTCATCGAATGACTTAGTCCAGGGGGCTCTGCCCGTTGTTGCGACAAGTTTGTATTCTTGAGACTCGTCGATTGCATAAGAGTGTTCCCCTTGGGTCTGGTTGCTACGGAAGTTACCTTTCTTATCCTGACCCCTCGCTTCTTGAGGGTCGGTCTTTGAATAGGTCTGAGGCTTCTTATGGAGTTTATCCATCGCAGCAGTTTCTTCTTCGAGAGTAATAAACCGGGAGGCTCTTTGGAGAGAATCATCTATCGTGGGCGGAGGGTTGATAGTAAGCTCTGACCAGAACTCCGAACGGTACGAAAGCCCTCTTCGGAGTGCTTCGATTGGGACCTGATCATTAGGATTGGAAAGCTTAGTTCTGACCGCCCTAAAATTTTCTATATAAACACGGAGCGTGTCCCCAACTCCTTGTCGGATTTTCCACAGGTCTGCTTCAGAAGCCTGTTTCCGAATGTGAGTCGAGTGTTGTTTTACGAAAGCACTGGTTAGCTGATCGAAGCTATCTATCGAGTTTGACTTGAGACCTGAGAACCATTCGGGGGTTGTGCCTGTTAGGTTCTCAGCGAAGGGTCGACAATAGCCAGCCTCGCACTCTTCGCGCGTGATGTGAGCCTTAACGATGGCTAACCTGAATGCTCTTAGATGAGCCTTAGGGTCTGACGTTCCGTCGAACTCAGGGATTCAGAATTTCCTTGTATCTCTTATGTAAGAGTTAGCTATCATGTTCGTAAACGGGGTCCCTCGAGTTTCCTCTATTATGCTCCCGATTTCAGGTGTCGAGCTCGTGGCCTTATGAACCTGTGCATTTAGCTTTTGAAAAGCCGCATGTGTTGCCGCTGGACCCACTCTGGGTTTGGGCCCCAGATTCCTGAGGATTCGGGCCTTCCTCTTCCCCTGGAACTGTTTATTCCTAGCGTGATCGACCAGGGGACTTGGAAGAATTATGTCTGCAACTCCCGTTCTCTGTCGAGCCTCCGAGGGAGCAGATCGGTTACATTTGAAGGCTGCATAGGAGGAGGTCCTTCCACTAGCTGGGATCGGGTCGTGATCGGTAGTTCTAGGTATCGGAGGTGGAGGAGGCATGTCGCGTCTCTGTTCCGATACCTACTGCGAGATTTGACCAGGTCCCAAGCTTGTACCGACTAGGTTACTTCCCATTGCCATTGCCACAGTGGCTAATGAGTTAGGTGTCGGAATGGTTCCCGCTAGAGGCCTCGAGAGAGAAGGCTCCTCCCTTTCAGGTATCGTGTGAACGGGAGAGAAATCGAGACGTCCTCGAGGGAAAGATGGATCATCGACGAGATCTCGGGAGGTCACCCCTGATCCTCTCCTATTCGAAGGCTGGGACTAGTGTACCAGCGATCTCGTCTCCTGCTCGACCTGTTGCTGTCGGGATGCTAGCTGGTGAACCAACTGTTCGTTTTCCTGGATTCGACTCACCAGCTGTAGCATCATCCGTCTGATTTCGGAAAGCTGATCTGAAACCTGACTCGTGGCTGAAGCCGAAAGCTGCGATCCGAAGAGATTCGGGTCAGAGCCTCCGAGCGTTTGTGATCTCGGAGCAGGGTCGTCATGTAGCCTTCGGGGAGCCAACTGAGAACCACCAGGTTCCGATCGATCCTCCGTGGCGGTGGAAGGCTCGTTTGGAGGAGTGGAACGACAAAGTTCTTGGAGTCCAGAGCCTCCATGGGTCGGTGAGCTATTGCTTGTGCTAGTGGCGAGGATTCGGGTCGATTCAAGCCACCGTTCGCTGGATCCATCTTCTTAGCTATCGGAGTCAGGGATTCGATTATTCGTCCGCACAGTCGGCGCCAAATTGTGAGGGTTAGATCTCACAATTATCCTAATTGGATTTAAGAAGGAAAAGATTTATGGAACGAAATGGGACGAATCCCGTTTGAGTTACTTCGATGGATACAATATGAGAATAATCTTCGATTTATATAATTTTATGAGTAATCGTTTACAAGAGAATAAAAGCTGAGAAGAATTTTAGAACAAGTGTTGTATTGTCAAAAGTTGAAAAGAAAACCAAAAATAATCCACTTGTTCTCTCGTAGCCTCTCTCCTTTTATAGCTCTTGATCTCGCTTCTTTGGCTCAGTCTATAGCTACCCTGATCTTTCTATGGAGATATCTGGAGGTTAGCAACCTCCTTGACTCGACAAAACGACGTCGTCCTTTTACTTCTGTTTGTGGGCTAACTTCTTCGCTAGCTCATTAACTCTTCTTGCTCTCTTCTTCTCCTCTAATGGGTCTCGTCAGGATCAGACCCAACAGTTGCCTCCTGCGCCTAAACCTAGAAGCCTCCCTAGGTTTAGACGCAAGTCAGGCTCAGATTTGATAATTATTTTGATAGCCTCCAATCTCCACGTGGAGATACGCTTCTTTCAAATTCGACGGCCCAGATTGACTGTACTTGATCGGACGGTTGAGAATACGAGAAAATGAAGAGTTTTACCTCGAGAATCGCTGTGATTTGAAGGGTTATAAAGCAACCATTAATTGTTCCTCCATCATCACACGCTCTGTGGGAACCGAAATTCTCACTATCAATGTTATGTGGTTCACGAACTCTCTGTAGCCAAAGATCGACAGATCAAGGAGTGAGTGAAAAAGTTAATAGATAAGAAATACGAAACTAAGAGATAAACAGATTACGAAATGAAACAAGTAAATAACGAAAGTAAATTAATACGAAACAGATTGCAAAGCGATATGCACTTAACGATGGTAAAGTAATAAGATTCGTAAGAATAGGTTAACATGAACGAATAGAGAATGAGTACGAAAGTGAATCAAAAGTAAACGAAAAATGTAAGCGAAGAACGATTCGAAAGGCACAGATAACGAAGAAAGTTAAGGGATCTTATTCAAATTCATGATCGGAGCGTGCACAACCAGTGTTAAGTCGTGGCCGCGAACTTTTTGTGAAAACCCTCGAACTACAGCGTAAACTCGTTACCTAGTTAAGACGCAGCTCGTTTACGAAAACAAAGTAGGAACCCTAGTTTTTTCTAAGTGTTTTGCGGTGATGAAAAGTTATTTTCATCTCTTCCTTCGCACCCTTTATATAGGTCTTCGTGGGCTCGGCTCGTTTCCTTTCTCATCCCGATTCGTGCATATCTTTTCGTGCAAATATTCCTTTTTCATTGATTTGTCTATATCTTTTCGAGATCCTTCCTTATCTTCTCAAAACTTAACATTTTCGC
>OVAN01011338.1:802-14804 GCA_900406275.1 Anastatica hierochuntica
CTAGGATATTCAATACACCAAAAGTGATTTCTTGAATTCCTGAACATGTGATTTAGCGAGCAAAGTGCCTTTAACCAATGACAGTTGATGTTATTGCGCTTTGTGAGCATATCGATCCTGTTTAGAATGCATGCTTAGGATTCGAAACTCAACGAGAGTTAGTATCTAGGATCCTTTAGCATAGGTAATTAGTGCTGCGACAGTAGGTTAATTATAACTTTGTGAATTGTGCTGAGATGGTTCTTAATTGTTTCCCCCTTAACAATCTATAATCCTGATGAATTGATTTCCCTGAGAACACCCTATGCCTAGCGTCTTCCTCTAATCGTTTTACAACCCGTGTTTACTTGCTTTCTTTCTTGATTTCGAACTTAGTTTCCTTCTTCCAAATTTACTTTTCCGCCTTAGCCTGTATTTGGTCTAAAAGCTCTTTGCACACACTGGTCTTTGTGGATTCGATACCCGAACCACTACAACGTACTTAACTGTACGCTTGCAGTGATTTCTTGGGTGAAAACCTGAGCCATCANCCGCGTCTAGCCAACCATAAGCGGCCGCTTCGCAAAGTCCAGTCACTCGCGGACAACTAAATGTGAGAATAACGAAATCAACGTGCGAGACCTCCGAGAGACTTCAGTAAACGAGTTTCGGAGCGATAAGAAGTCATCATAAGCGACGGATAACCGCATCACTTCGAAAATACGAGCAATACGAACAACGACAAGTTTAGCCGGCCGACGGGCGCCTAGACTCACGATCTAGGCGCCCGACGGGGCCCCAGACTCACGGTCCAAGCCTCTGACGGACGCCCAGACTCACGGTACAGGCGCCCAACGGGGGCCTAGACTCACGGTCCAGGCGCCCCACGGCGGGCGCCCAGACTAACAGTCTAGGCGCCTGTTGGGCGACTAGACTCTCGTAAAGTCTAGTTGCCCACGGTTGACTAGACAACACTTTCCCGATCGTCTTCTCCCTTGAATCCCGGTTTTAGTGTTTCTTTTTTCGTCTCGGTTGGAGTTTTCGTTGAAGTTTCGCGGCAATAATCATAAAGAATTGCGCTTTTCGTGAAAACTTCGCATAAAAAGATAACGGTTAACTCGAACACTGATATTGTCTTAACTATACGACCGGTCTTATCATTTCGTAAATCCGTCACCGCGTAGTCGTACGAAGAATGATTTCTCCGAAAAGAAATCGTAAAAATCACTTTGTCGCTAAACGGCCCACGAAGACCCAAAACGCAACAAAAGTCAACTTACGATTTCGAAACGAGAACAGGCCTAACTGCGTCAACGATCTACCTGAGTTTCACGAAAGATAAAAGGAAAATACGAAAAAGTCAAAATCTGAAGATAAATATGGAAAACTCGTAAAGATATGAAATGTTCCCGAAAAATGGAATATTTCCGTGGAGAAATATGCTCAAATCTAGTGTGGAAAAGGAAACAAGATGAGCTTACAAAGGCATATAAAAGAGGGGTAAGGAGAACGAGAAGGAGACGCACAAAAATTTCTTCACAATTCATACTTAGAGCCTTAGGTTTATTTTCGATTTTTGCTAGTGAGCTGCGTCTCAATTAGGTTTGCCAGTCTTATGCTGTTAGAACTAGGATACTCGCCGATAGCTCTCGCGGCCATGGCTTACCACCTGTTGTAACGCTCAACGCAGATTCGAAATAAGATCTCTATTGCTCTATTTTCTTTTGATTCTCTTTTACGTTTATCTCGTCGTCTATTTTCTTCGTACTTTTGATCTGTCGTTGTTGGTTTAGCATATATCTGGGACCTCAAAAAAAGTTAGGGTTTTCTGGCTTTCCTCCGAATATGAATATCGACAGTGCGAATTTCGGTTACCACAGTATACCTACTTCTAAATTAAAGTTGACAAACTCGAATATTGGAGAACATGAACCTAGAAAAATGAAGGGATATTTGCAAAAATGACCTAAATATCTTGGTCAAATGCAAACCTAACGTTTTCTCTCCTCATTTTTCAAATCTTCTCATTTTACCTTCTCAAAAACCAATATTAACCAAAGTTTCCATCCTTTATTATTTGTTTAATTAAAAACAGAATTTCTAAAATTCACAACAACCCTTACCAATTTCATATATTCACCAAAATGTCATCTTCTTCAATTTTTCCAACCACCGTTAATAACCAAAATTGAAGCTCTAAATGCTTCATTCAATGCCACTTCCTTCAAAAGGGTGAATTTGTGTAGCGCCAACCTCCTTAGCGTGTCGCTTTTTGCTCGGTTAATAATAAAGGCTGCATTTTTTGTTTCCCTTTATTTTCTTGTTTAGCCATCTCAAAATTGATGTCAGATTGTTTTTTTCAAGAACCAACACTTGGTTCTTTTCTGCCATTAACACTCTCAGCATTTTCTGTTTGCTCTGCATTATTTAAGTAAGAGAAAATGTCAACAACCCATATATTATACATAAAATAAAGTTGAATCCAGTACTGACAAACAACCAATGCAACAACATAACACAAAACAAATGTTTGAAAAACAATACACGCAAGAAACATTCACATCAAGAAACAACAAGTGCAAGTCGATTTAGTTTCTCATTTTTTGCGTTTTTAATCTTGGGATAAGGTTTGGTATTAATCCCGACTTTCGTAAAGGTTTTGTCATCCTTGCCTTTATCGTCTTTGTCATCCACCTGATCATCATTAGACTTTGCATGCTCATCATTTGAGGGATTGCATCCACCGTCACCTTTATCTTGCGCTTCTTTAACTTGCGCTTCATTTGTATCTTTCACCTTGAACTCCTCCGTAGCAGATATCCTCTCTGCAAGGTCCTGATAATATTCTGGTAACTTCTAAATCCATTCATCATCTTCGTAATAAGGTTTTCAAAGCAAAAGTCAATGTGGCTTTCATTGTTTCAATTTCACTCGGCTCATCAAATGGAGTTAACTCAAAACACATACTTCACACAAGAAGTTTTAACACTAATCGGAGATCAGTTAGTTCTTCTCCACTTCATGGTGTACCGTCAGATAAATGAGCAAAGATCATATTGACTATGTTATCAATCTTCGTGTCCTCTTCATCATCATCCCACAACGGGAAGATTTTCTCAAAATCCACGATTCGGCAGTAGTTGAAAAGGTCTATGGAAAATAGAGTGAAAGAAAATCAACAAGTTATATGCAGACATATAACCCTGAAAGAAAATCAGCAAGAAAATCAATAAGCTATCAACAAATTAAAGAAATGAGATTATATGTTTTACTATAGCCTCTTGACATACTTTGGACCTCATGATCCTTTGAAAGCAAGCACCAGTGGAGTCGGGTTACCAAGAATCCGCTCTCCATATATAGCAGCAAATTTCAAAAGAGCAAAGTAAACTCATAGTTGCAGAACTTGGACAAACCCCTCAATGTGGTACGACTTGAAAAAATCTTTTTCTTTGACATACTGTATCAATTTCTTAAAACAAACTCTTCCCCACAGATAATTCTCAAACACTTCTAAATCCATGACTAGCCCAGTCAAATTAACCCATCTTGGTGTTGAGTTCTTCCTTGCTTCAATGGAACCAGCGTAGATGACTAAGTATCCCAACCTCAACCAATCCTCTCAAAACCATTACTTGCCTGATGCACTCGTTGTAGTTAGATCATCGATACTTAGACTACAATTGACATACACTCCAAGAAGCTCCCAAAATTTAGCAATCACTTTAGTGACCTCATTCTCTGATGATTCATATTTTTCACATATTCACAATTTATTCCAATGATTTGTTCGAACTCAATCTATGAACACCTCACTAGACATGCACCTTCTAGACTCCATATATTAAACATCTTCTAGCACTTTACTGATATATATATATATATATATATATATATAAGCCTAATTAGACTTCAAATGATGTCTAAAATCGAGCGGCGATCTTAATCTTAGACGAAGAATATTTGCCTTTTGACGGGAAAACAATTTTTCTCAAACTTTTGAGGGGAGAAAGAAAATTTTTACCTCATATTTCACATAAAATCTGCAAGAAGACTTCACTAAGAAGTCTTCTAAACAAAAAAATAAATATTACACGAAATTCTTAATAAAGATAAAATAAAAAGATTGTTTTTGTAATATTCATAAATATAAAGTATATGCAGATTTAATATTTAGAACAAAAAAATTTTAAAATCCTAATGTTGATCCTTAAAGTTTAACCAAGACCCTCTATTACAAACAATGTACATTTGTTTCCTCCGAAACCTTGTATCCTAAACTAGTGTATGTGTTATTTCTAACTTAATTTTATCTTACTTGTGTTAATTTGACTTAATTTTTAAAAAATTTAATTTATATACATTGTAACTTATTATATTTAGTTTATGCATTATATTAAGTTCATGCATACACAATTTTTATAAAATTATTTTTCCTAATTGTTTTAATTTAAGTTACAAAATTTTATTATATTTTGCAGACTTCAATCAAGTCTTCAAGTAGACATTTTTTTGTCAGTCTTCAAGTATACTTCTTTGTCAAGTCTTCTAAACAGAAATTAAATATTACATGAGGATTTTAACAAAAACTACAATAAAAGTAAAAACAAATATTTGTAATATTCATAGACACAAGTATGTACTTATTTAGTATTTAGAACAAACAAATTTAAAATTCTAAAGTTAACTCTTAAAGTCTAACAAAACCTCTCCATTACAAAAATGGACATTTGTCTTCCCCAAACCTAAATCCTAAACTATAACAAGTAAATGTGTTGTTTCTAATCTAGTTTATCTTAATTTATTAATTTGACTTAGTTTTATGAAATTTAATTTATATACGTTGTGATTGATTACAATTATTTGATGCATATACATTTTATCAAATTATTTTCTCTCATTTTTTTAATTTATGTAGATTTAATTGTGTATGCATCAACAAAATATGCTAATTCAATATTTAGAACAAACAAATTTAAAATCCTAAAGTTAACTCTTAAAGTTTAACCAAACTCTCCATTAAAAGCAATGCACATTTGTGATCCCCAAACCATAAACCTTAAACTATAACTAGTGCATGTGTTGTTTTTTTTTTTTTGCAAACTAGAGCATGTCTTGTTTTTAATCTAAATTATCTTATTTGTGTTAATTTGACTTAGTTTTACGAAATTTAATTTATATACGTTGTAAATAATTATATTTAGTTAATGTGCACACAATTTTCATCATATTATTTTCTGATCTATTTAATTTAAGTACAATATTTAGCTATATTTTGTAGACTTCAAATGAAGTCTTAAGTTGACTTCGTAGTGAAGTCTTCTAAACAAAAACTAAATATCAAAATGAAGTTCTTAACAAAAACTAAAATAAAACATCAAAAATGTTTGTCATATTCATAAACATCAAGTATGTGCTGATTTAATATTTAGAACAAACACATTTAAAATCTTAAAGTTAACCTCTAAAGTTTAACTAAAACTCTCCACTACAAACAATGCACATTTATCTTCCCCAAACCTTAAATTTTAAATTATAACTATGTGTTGTTTATAACCTAATTTATCTTACTTAGGTTAATTTGACTTAGTTTTATGAAATTTTATTTTATATACGTTGTAACGTATTATATTTTTTGTTAATGCATACACATTTTTCATGAAATTACTTTTTCTTGATTTTTTTACTTTAAATACAATATTTAATTATATTTTGAAGACTTAAAATGAAGGCAAGCAGATTGATCATGAAGTCTTAAATATGTTATTTCTAATCTAATTTATCTTAATTGGTTTAATTTGACTGAATTTTATGAAATTTTAATTTATATACGTCGTAACTGATTATATTTAGTTTATTAATACACATTTTAATAAAATTGAGTTTTCTGATTGTTTAATTTAAATATAAGATTTAATTATATTTGCATAGTTCAAATGAAGTATACACAAGTAGTATCCGGCATCAGTTTCTGTGTTTCAAACTTTTCAAGGTTAGAATGGTAATTGTCAATTTTATTTTTTTTTGTTATAAATGGGTTAAATATAATTTCTTCACATTCAAAAAATCTATGGGGTTACTTTTATTTTTATACATATGTTTTAGGTAATTGTTTTATCAATTTCTCCAAAACCAATTACAATCAACATTGGAAGATTCCAAACATATCACAAAATTTAGGATGAGAATAGGCTCCTTAACATTTTGGACTTTTTTGTTAGAGAAATTGTAACACCCCCGTCCGCCCCTTTAGTGTGCGTCCGACGCTGCTCTCTATGCCTGTGGGCCCACCATGTCCGACAGTCAGGAGTGCTACTTTAAGGAGGCTTTAATGTCATGATTTACTATCTCTGCAATCACCCCGCGATCTTTTCCCGTGCTTTGTCTTCACTCGCACGATTCCGGAAACTGACTTCCAAGAAGGTCACCCATCCTAGTGCTACCCCAGTACAAGCACGCTTAACTGTAGAGTTCTCTCAGGATATGTGACTAAAAAGATAAGTGTACTTTGGTGACATAGGTAGTCAAATTAATCCTTATAAGCCCTCCTCATACATATGACTCTATAAATCAGGGTTTCACAATCAACCCCACTTACAGATCGCAACGCCCTCGTTACGCACCAGGATCATTACCCCCGATGGTGTGAGTCCCTGACTTTACACTCATCTGGTTTCGCCTCCGATACCAAATTGTAACGCCTCCCGACCACCCCTACCGTGTGTCCCGACGCCTCTCTCCAGGCCTACGGTCGGGAGCGCTAATACGATGAGGCTTTAAAGTCATGATTTATTGTCCCTGCAGTCACCACACGATCTTTCCCCGTGCTTTATCCTCACTTGTACGATTCCGGAAACTAACTTCCCAGAGGGTCACCCATCCTAGTGCTACTTCAGCCCAAGCACGCTTAACTGTAGAGTTCTCTCATGATGTCTGACCGAAAAGATAAGTGCATTTTGGTGACATAAGTTGCCAAATTAATCCTTATAAGCCCTCTTCACACATATGACTATAAATCGGGATCTCACAATCACCCCCACTTACATAGTGCAACGCCCTCGTTGCGCACCAGGATCGTTACCCCTGATGGTGTGAGTCCCTGAATCCACACTCATATGGGTTCGGCTCTGATTCCAAACTGTAACGCCTCGTGACCGCCCCTATTGTTTGTCCCGACACCTCTCCCAGGGCCCGCGGACTCACCTTGTCCGACGGCTAGGAGCGCTAACCCGAAGAGGCTTTAATGTGATGATTTAATGTCCCTGCAATCACCACGCGATGTTTCTCCGTGCTTTGTCTTCACTCGCACGATTCCGAAAACTGACTTCCCAAAAGGTCACCCATCCTAGTGCTACTCCAGCACAAGCACACTTAACTGTGGAATTTTCTCAAAATGTGTGACCGAAAAGATAAGTGCACTTTAGTAACACAGGTAGCCAAATTAATCCTTATAAACCCTCCTCACACATATAACTCTACAAACCGAGATCTCACAGAAAATTAGGTGGATAACAAGAGATCCACCATTATTTAAATTTCACTCTCCCACCCGATTTGGTTTTATTTTTTTTTGTCTTATTCTTTTTTCTTTCTTTTTTGTTCACTAGGGGGGATTTGCAAAATCTCACCCTTTTTTTTCGGCTCTCCCAAACATAATTAATAATTTTTGTTGGAATTTGAATACACCAACGGGTCCAAAAAATACGCAAGTTATTGTTATATTTGTTTTTTTATGATACGAGGCTTTCAATATCCAATAAGAATGGAACAAATCGAATATTGATTCATTATTTCATTGTGCCAAACAAAAGTAAGTGACCCTGATTATTGGCACGATATTAGCTCTGAATATATGGTCGAAAACTCGATAAAAATACTACATCTCCAAACTTTGGAACTCACTTGAAGCTTGGAAAAATAATTTACACACAAAACTGTGAGGACTGCTTCTGAGTTTGGAATTATGTACAACAAAGAAAAGTTGTATGATACAAGATGTCAGGTGTAAATACAAAAAGATGACATGGAGGCTCTTAACGAAAATTATGGAAAAAGAGAATAAAGGAAATCTTGGAGGATACGCAGAAGATACTAGAGCATCTCAGTTGGCGATTCCCTATACATTAATTAGGAAGTCAATTTGACACATGCCATCACAAAAATGATTTTCAACATCAAAATTATTACATGGCAATTTACATAGTTTTGATTGGTTTTGTATTAATTCATTATTTAAATTATTTTTATGATAATACCTTTATATAGAAATCAATACACTAATTAATTTTTGGTATTTGTAAAAGTATAATTCATGATTTTTAATATTTCAAGAGGAATTTTTTAAAATACCAAATAGTAAGTTTTTATTCAAGAACACCATTATATGGATTTTTTCCTAAATACACTAACTTACTTTTTTTAAATACCAAAAACATAGCAAATGGATTTTGAAGGTTAAACTTTTAAGTTTTGGGTTTACTACTTTGATGGTTTAAAATCAGAGCCGCACCAAAATAGCTGAATATATTGTTCAAATATAACTCATTTATATATAAGTAAGACACTGCTAAAAGTCAATATAAACATCCCCTATACATTAATTAAGAAGTAAGTTTGCCACATGTCATCACCACAATTGTTTTTAACAAAAAATTATGACATGACAAATTAATGTAATTTGATTGGTTTTAAAATAATTTGATTGCAACTAAAAAAATTTCACATGGCAACCTAAATTCTTTGAATGAAATTAGTTGTTGCCAAAAAGATTTAGTAGTTAGGTCTGAAAAATGTGTCATATACATATTTAATAGAAAAAATTATAAAACTAGAACTAATATTATAACAAATAGCTGAATAAAATATAATTGTTGTCAAATAGTTGAATAAAATATAATAAAATTAATTTATGAAGTTAGTTTGTCACATATCTTCAGCATGATGAGTTTCAACAAAAAAATATAATACAACATCTTTTTGAAATTTTATGAAATTTGATTGGTTATAGTTATAATTCTAGTTTTAATATTTCATTTAATAGTCCCCTAGATATAATTGTGACTTAACTTGACACATATCTTCATAATTGTGACAAATGATGTATACCACGAAAATATGTCAGCAAATTTAAACTATACATTAATTGAGGATTTAGTTCACCTCATGTCATCATTATAATAAATTTTTATCTAAAAAATTGTGACATTGTTTTCATTTGATCCATATTATACGCCCCATATATAATTTCAAAAAAAATTTCACAAATTATATTTAAATGATCCATCAAGATACTTTTGTATTAAATTATATTATAAAAATATTTAGTTTGAAGGACCCAAATTTTTTTTATAATTAATAAAAAAATTTCAAGTTTTAAAATAAAATTTATAATTAATATGTATATTTTAACATTCATCTATGTTCATTATCAATAAATTTCTACAGTGAAAATTATAGAGGACAATGATGTATATCAAAAAAAACACGTTGATAAATTTTGTTAAAGTCATAATCATTAGCTATATTCTCACTAAAACAAAATCAATAACTATACTAAACCAAATAAATTATTAACATTTGTCGATAATTTATCCGCGCATTGCGCTGAAAACCATATAGTTCTATAAATATACGATTATAGACTTCGAAGAAGGCACGCTTCTTGATCGAAAAAGAGAGAGTTTGAGAGAAAAAGATTTCTTTGGTTTTTGGGTGACTCAGGCAACTGTTGTTGCTTGTATAGATAGGTCGGGATCTCTAGATATTGGTGAGTGTTGATTGTTAAGTTTTAGCAAGTCAAGTAAAACTGATTAGACAAATCTGTTGTAAGAATTTGTTTAAGTGATATATAAAGTGTTTTTGAACAATTCTCGATTTTCAATAAAGTCTCTATTCTAGTGTTCTCTCAATTGGTATCAGAGCGATCAACCAATACACATGTTGAGATCTTGGGAAAGAAAGATGGACACTGGAAAGGAACTCGTAGTTGTGCAAAACTCAATAATACTCGATGAGAACAACTATGGCCACTAGAAAGTTAATATGATACATCTAATCAAATATGTGGATCGAGATGCTTGGACTTAAGTTGAGGATGTATGGGAAGAACCTCATGTTGTCATGGCTGATGGAGAGAAAATACCTAAGCCTAAAGATAAAGTTTTAAGAAAGAACACAAAAGTTTAAAGAAACCCTTCTCTTTATTATGTTTAGAAAAATCTCTCTCAAAAACTAAACACCAATTGTAATCTCTCGTAACCTAATACATCAAACCATCGACATATATATATATATATATATGTTAGGTTAGTAGATTTCCTTTTTTCTATCTAGTATTAGGAATTTCCTTTTTCCTAAATATATTACAATTATATTTTCCTTTTATTATCCTAGTTCTTTTTAGGATAGTTTGGTCCTCAAGTAACTCAATGTTTATCCAACATTCACCCCCTTAAACTTTGAATATGGTTCTTGCTAGAGCTTTGGTAAATATATCAGCACTTTGATCTTCTCCAGGTATGTGTTCTACATCGATATGACCAGCTTCCATACATTCACGAATGAAATAGAACCTCTTGTGAATGTGCTTGCTCCTGCGGTGGAAGACGAGGTTCTATGAAAGTGCAATTGCTGACTTGTTGTCGACAAAAATGGTTGTCCGTTCGCTCTTCTTTCCCGTTACTTCTGCTATCAAATCTTGTATCCACATAGTCTGCTTAGCTGCTTCTTTTGCAACCATGAATTCAGCTTCACAAGAAGACAATGCCACTGTCTCTTGCTTATGGGAACACCATGTAATTGGTGTTTCGCCGTAATAGAAGACATGCCTCGTCGTTCTTCTACTATCATCAGGATCTGTGTTGTGGCTACTATCACTGTACCCAACCAGCCTTTGCGATCCTCGATGCTTGTAAACCATGCCATAGCTAATCGAACACTTTAAGTACCTCAATACTTTCTTTAAAGAAGCTTCATGTGATTCATGGGGTGATTGCATATACCTGCTTAGAATCCCAACAGAAAATGCTAGATCGGGCCGAGTATGCAAGAGATACCTGAGGCAACCTATCTTGTTGCGATAGTTTGTTGCATTGATCTCCGGCTCATCAAGAGCTTTTGAAAGCTTCACGCCGAAATCCATAGGGATATGTGTTGGATTACACTCGACCAACCCTGCTTCCTCAAGGATACGTTGAGCATATGCCTCTTGCTTGATTTAAATTCCTACCTTGCGTTGAGTAACCTCAATCCTGAGGTTGTATGTATGCAAGTCAAGATCAGACATCTCGAATTTTCTTGACATCTCATCTTTAAATTTCATGATAGATCCTTTTGTATTTCTTGTGACAAAAAGATCATCTACATAAATCCCAAGAAGAAGAAATTCTTTACCTTTCTCCTTTCGATAAACTGAACTCTCCTTCTAACATCTTTCAAATCTTAAGCTTTTCAGGATTTGGTCAAGTTTTGTATTCCATGCCTTTGGAGCTTGCCTAAGACCGTGCAAAACCTTTGAAAGTTTGAAAACCTTATGTTCTTCTCCCTTCTTTTCAAAACCTTCAGGTTGTGATACGTATACTTCATCAGTCAATTCACCATGTAAGAACGCTGTTTTGATGTCTAAATTATGAATCTCCCAGCCTCTAGATGCCGCCATGTTCACTAACAGTCGCACTGTCTCCATTCGTACCACAGGCGCAAAGACTTCATCAAAATCAATCCCTGATTCTTGTACATATCCTTTTGCAACTAAACGAGTTTTGTGCTTGTTGATTGAACCGTCTGCATTTCTTTTGAGTTTAAAGATCCATTTTAGCCCAATGATTTTAGCACCTATCGGTTTTTCGATCAAATTCCATGTCTTGTTCTTGTTTATTGAATCGATCTCACTTGAGCAAGCATTGGTCCATTCGATGCTTCTCTTTGCTTCTCAGAAGTTTATCGGCTCATTGTTGAGTGTTAGTAGGAGAAACTCACACTCAAGGTCTGCACCAAGTACATAATCATCAAGATATCCAGGTCTTGTTACGGTTTGGCTTGATCTCCTCAACCTGTGTTGAGGTTGAACTCCTTCGGCTACGGGTTCTTCTTGATAAGTGACGGGTTGAGAAGCTACTTCAGGAGAGTTCTCGAGTTGATCTGTAGTGGTTTCAGGCTCTCCTTCTTCTTCTTCGTGAGCACCATTAACTACATATGGACCAGCTCCATCGTCCATTGTAGTTCCCCATATCAATCGAAACTTTCCTGGTTCTTCGTGCTTCTTTGCATCTCCCTTCCAATTCCAGCAAGCTTTCTCATTAAAGACCACATCTTTACTTATAACTACTCTCTTAGTTGTAGGAGTGTATAGTCTATATGCCTTAGAACCGGGTTCAATGTCGAGATGAACTAGAGCTTGAGATCGATCATCAAACTTCCTTAGTTGATTTGGATTGATCTTAGTTCGGGTCCTTTAATGTCAGGTAATTATCATTCATTCTGACATCACAGCCTTGCTCGGTTGCTTGTCCCAAGCTCAATATGTTGCTTTTGAGTTCCGGAACAAAGTAGATATTCGTTGCAACTTTCTGCTCTCCAGTTTTCCCTTCAAAAAGTATTGATCTTTTCCCATGTATTGCTATATATGATCCATCTCCAAATTTGACTATTCCTTTGATGTTTTCGTTGATCTCCGAAAAATATGATCTATGTGCAGACATGTGGTTGCTTGCTTCGTTATCTAAGTACCAAATCCCGTCTTCCCCACTACTAGATACATACTTCTCGGGAATCACCTTTTCCTCGTTTATATACACGATCTCATGCATGAACAGAGCTTAATCCTCTTCTTTGGTTTCTCCTTGGTTCAGCTCGTGTTCATGCTTCTTTTTATCGGGAAATTGTGAGGCAAAGTGGCCTGATTACTCACACTTAAAGCAGATAATCTCAGCTTGGTCTTTCTTTTCCTTGCCTTTGTCTTTTGAGTCGTTGCTTCCTCTACCTACCTCATCCGCGGCCTCTTCCTCTGCCTCTACCTCTTGTGTTTTCATTCCTTTTGCTTTTATCATGAGGAGTGTATGACGAGTACAGCAAGCTTCCTTGTGCTTCATTACCATCTTCTTGTACCCTTTCCTCGTAATCTTTAAGTCTACCAACTATCTCCTCAAAACTGGTTTTATTGAGATCAAGGACTTGTTCTAGAGATGCTATGAGACGGGTGTATTTTGTTACTTGGTGCTCCTTCAAAAGCTTCTTCACAATCTTAGGTTCTTCAAGAGGATGTCCTAAGGCAACGGATTTAGACGCAAACTCTTGTATCTTGCCCGCGTATGAATTGATTGAATCTTCTTCCTTTATCTTCAATCTCTCAAAGTCAGCCATGAGGGTAGCAAGTTGAACCTCCTTTACTCGCTCTGCTCCTAGGTTCCTTGATGTAATGGCCTCCCAAATCTCTTTGGGACCTCCTTGTTCTCAAACTTGAAGAACTAGAGTCTCCTGAATGGATTGGAAGAGAAGAATCGTGGCCAAGTCATTTTTCTCCTCATTGCTTGTCCCCAGTTCAATTTCTTCCAACACCTTGTGAACACAAGGGATGGCCTTCATCTTCATGCTCCATACGGTAAAGTTAGTTGGCGAGAGCATGGGACACACCACCATAGAAGGCACGACTTCAACCGGCTTTGGCGATGGTTTAGCATCACCCATGTTCGAGATCGAAAACAGAGCAACTTAATGTTTTGCTCTGCCTCGACGAGTCCCTGGTTTTGTTCTTCAAAACCTTCTTTGAGTTATCGGTGAAGATGATCTGCTTCTTCTTCATGGAACCTTCGGAAAGTTTTCTCCTAAAGCCTTTTGTCGATTTCAATCACTTTGAAACCATGATGATATCGATCAAATCTTGTAACCTTTAGCTCTGATACCAAATAAAGTTTTAAGAAAGAACACAAAAGTTTAAAGAAACTCTTCTCTTTATTATTTTTAGAAAAATATCTCTCAAAAACTAAACACCAATTGTAATATCTCTTAACCGATCAACATATATATA